>JAODOY010042671.1:2087-19990 GCA_025399855.1 Forbesichthys papilliferus | reverse complement strand
CCCCCCCCCCCCCCCCCCCCCCCCCCCCCCCCCCCCCCCCCCCCCCCCCCCCCCCCCCCCCCCCCCCCCCCACATTACATATTAAATAAAGAAATAAACTAACAGGATGCTAGTCATAGACGCTAAAGTAAGCGCGCTAATGAGCTTTTTACTGTAGTTTTACTAGGCGATTATCCCGGTTGCCACCAGTGTGTTTGGCATGCTATAATATACAGGCTCCTCATGGAAAAAGCTCTTATGTACCTTAAGAGATTTAAAAATATGAATAAATAAACTGTGTCAAATATTAAGCTAAATTATAAATTATGGAATTAACATGAACAATATGGAAAACAACAAGCAATGGGTTGAAATCATTGACGGTAATCAGTATAGAAAATATGAATGAAAAACAGTGACAGCTTGCACAGTGTGTGTGTGTGTGTGTATGCGTGCGTGCGCGCGTGTGTGTGATTCTGTCAAGTGTGCATTCAGACTGCCTACCTTAACAGACGAAGCTTCTTCAAACGGCAGCTCTCTGACAGAACAGAGGCTTGTATTGTCCTGCAGTGTGTGTTAGGAGTTTGACAAGTGCGACAATTGAAAGTGACAAGGCCGGGGAGACGATGGAAT
The DNA here is from genome assembly GCA_025399855.1 of Forbesichthys papilliferus. Lineage (NCBI taxonomy): Eukaryota > Metazoa > Chordata > Actinopteri > Percopsiformes > Amblyopsidae > Forbesichthys > Forbesichthys papilliferus. Next base: position 19,378 of record JAODOY010042671.1, on the reverse strand, counting down.
AGAGTTTCTGCCCAATTTCCCTTATTTAGACGAGACTCTTATAGAATGGAGGCGGGAGAGGAAGGGGGGTGAAAACACTTACTGAGGTAAAGTATTGGGGAAAAGGTCGGCATTCGTTTCAACATTAAGAATACACTTTTTTAAAACCTCATAGAATTGTGTTAGAGTATGTGTTGGCTACTGTTTGTTAGTGTATAGCTAGACATCTAACTCAAAAAGCATTACTTTAAAAGCCAAAGTAATCAGAAGGCCAGGTCCCAGACAAAGGGACAACGCAAGTGAAACAACGTTTAATGAATCATAAACAATAAGCAGCAAAAATAAAATAAAAAACAGCGATTTCAGAGCTAATTTGTTGTTTTAACGTCTGAGTGACTCCATCGCCTCCCTCCATTTAACATGAACAGAGACACACTTTAAGATTACCTCCCACACACACACAGTCATTCTGTGTGTGCGGGCCGCAGTGCAGTGCACTTGTGATTGTGCCTCATTTTGTTAAATGATTTAAACCTAGCTTGATACAGGATATCAGAGCTACATTAGCCTACTGTGCCGTGTGCAGCGCACACACACTTGAAAGCACTCATAGTCAGAGATAGGCTACCATTTCTATGAGCACACATCAATAGTTTTTTTAATTTCTTATTTTTTATTGAGTACAACATTTATAGAAATAGCCTTTTATACATTATATACATACATTATTTTAAGTCAATTAAAATAGTATTTTCTGCTTAAAATGAACTACCATCTATGCAGGTATTCTAATTTATTTGAGCAACATTGCCAGTTCTACAAATATTTTCTGCAAATGTAATTAATGAATAAAGGTTGCAAACACCAAGAAAAATATAAATCCATGTTTCCATATGGATTTCCTTGCTACAGTAAATGCTCTCAACGTGTAATATGTTTTGGCAACACATTATTGCACCATTATTAGACAGTATAAACTGTTTAAACCAATATTCTTGACCTACAGTGTAAAACAAGAGTGAGGTCCACAGATGGCTACTGTATTTGTTGAGACACTTTAACACTTGTAGTTCAAAACATAATGCTCTTAGTGTCTTGGCATATAGATGTCGTGAGCTGTGGATGGGATATCAGATCAGATTTGAGTGAAAGAAAGAAAAGACTAAGATTATGGTGGATCAGTAAAGTTTACATTCAATCACGCTGACGTCTTCAGATGGTGCATGCACTAAATATGATAGAGGTAGCATGGATTATTTAGGACACACTTTATGGAGAAAGCATCCCGTCTCTTTAGACACCAGTAGACACCTATACTGAGCCGGTAATGCGGAATAGATCTGCATGTACTGAATGCTTGTGTATGTTTGAAGAGACCAAAATCTAATTTCTTGGGCATTTGACTCCTCAATAAAGTGTACTCTAGCATCCCCGTGTGGCTAAACTATTGATTGCGTTACACAATCGAAACTACAGAAAGGCAAATTTATACAGAATACAGAAAGGATTTTCCATTTCTCGTTTTTATTATAGGCAAATGTACAGTCATCTGCCATTGCCAGCTACAGAAAAATTGGCAAACATCCACCCAAGTTCCTACATATGTCTAGTTTAAAAACGGTGTACAAAAAGAGTGCAGAGCTGTACATCAAGTCACATAAAGTAGGCCTAACAGTGTATAAGTGTACATTGTGATTATGATTTTTGTACTATTGTTGTGAGAGACATATGAATCGTAACACTATACCTAAATGCATTCTAAAGTAAACATTCAGTTTGAAGGCTGTTATTTAAAGTGATGTGTGGTGATGAGCGCATTATACATTTATGTATTGGTGTAATGTTCAGAGTAAATGGCTTTCGCAAAAGCTGCGTATATACATTTCTGTTGTTCTTCAGGCTATACCAATTTTTATTGTAGTAAAAAGAAGAAGCAATTGGCTGGCTATATATCGTAACCTCTGAAATAATATACATAAAATACTGATTCACAAAAATTAGAAAAAAAAAACTTTTTCAACAGTGAGTGTGATTTTTTTTCTGGCATAGAGTAGTTTCACCAATGTAATTTAAAGAGAAAGCCAACACATATCGTATGTAGTCAGTGAGGGTGGTTATTCTGACAAACAGCTTTTAAAAATCTGGTTTACACAGGTGCTCAACCTGATTCGTTCAAAGACACAAATGAAGGCTTTCTCATCCATTGTTGACATTTTGAATCTCTATTACATTCAGTTCCTGAGGAAATTACTGTAACTATGTAACACAAATACACACTTTAGACTATACCACAGAAGAAGACACTATACTGTACAAACCCATTAGCCTTATAATAATAACTTAATAACCTTTACTCTATTCATACTTAATTGTGGGTAATAAATATATGTGCATTTAATCATTCTGTGTTTACCTCAGACATGAAAACCAAACCTATGAAATAGAAACATACAGTAAATGAATGTACACATCAATAACAATTGTCAATATGTAACATCTTTGACATTCTCAGAACAGCTGAACGCTCCCCTCAACTGTGTGCTTTTGTTAATATAGAAAACAAAAAACGTATCATCATTCCAGTGTTTCAACTGTTAACTTTTATGCTGTTACAAACGTATCAAACGTATCAAGTAAAAATAAATTGCGTTACGCCATTGCCCAGGTTGTAAAAGTAAGAAAGGTATTTTTCAAGCATTTGGAATTATCGCTTTATCTTTTGGTGCCAGTGGTTATCTAAACTCTTTTTTTTCTTCTACCGCATAAACGCCATAAAATAATTTCACAATACAGTCGCACACACACACACATACAACACACACTCTTTAACTTTACATCCATTGATGTCCTATGTGCCGCCACCTCACCAGGCATCTATTATAAGCGGTAATAACACATTTAATGTAAATCTACTTTCAACAGTAACGTCCATACCATGTCATAGGCTAGCACAAGGCACCTAATGTAAAAGCAGCTAATGGTACAGTAGCTCTATTAGCACAAGGCTTTGGTTCATCCATTTAGGATCCGAATGACAAGACAAGCGTATCACATGACCTGTTCTTCTTCTCTGACGTGCACAGAGGCCGTTTCACCACCAGAGAGGGGGACGACATTTGGAGAGACGCCGAGGGCCGGCGTTGAGATGATGGGAGAGGTGGGGCAATGAATGGAGGAAGAAATGGCTGTGTGACATATCACAGAGAGGACAGACATGCCAAGTGGATGAAAGAGAATGGAGTCACATAGAAAACAGAGGAAACAGTGGAAGCTACCAGCGTGTGTTATATATCGTATAACACACGCTGACACGATATAATATCGTTTTTTGTTTTTTTTTAACATCGTGGCCCCTACAACACAACTGATGTTCCATCAGGGGAGACAAGCCCTGACATGTGGGCTGAACTAAGGCCTCATTGATAAGGTCACTGACGTTAAGAGGACTTTCCCAACACCGTTATAAGGCTTTCTAAAGCACGGTGGCTCTGTGAGCCGTCAGTCTACATTCTTTAGAATGTACACCTTGACGGCGAAATGAAAGCGTCCGGTCATGCGGACTAGACGTTTGATAATGAACCAGAGCACGCACAGTATAGACAGACAAACCACCAACATCGATACCTTCTAAACACGTTTTGTCACGGCGTACAATACGTTCAATTGTATTATTATATAAATGATGCCACTGGATTCACACAAGCCAATCTGTTTTTGCTGCTATAAAGAGTGAGTCCAGGGACAGATGAGTAAAGTAAATGTTAACTAGCAGTAAATCAAACAAACCTCTGCGAGCAAACTAAATGCTAACACAAACATATGGCCTACCCTACACAATCTTTAGCTATAGCTAATCTGACATCTAGTCTACTAAAGACGCCATATAATCTATAAACACGCTCTCAAAGCCTGAGTATTGGGTGATGTCGGTAGGTAAAGTCGGTCAATTTAGGCTTTTAAATTTTGTTTTAGGAACCTGTTTTAAAATTAAGTTGGGGTTCCTCTTTCAGTGTAAAGTTTACAAAACGGTTGTCGTTGTGGACTACCTGTAAATAGCAAGTTTGAGACCACAACGCCTCTGTTTCAATGCCCAGGCTTTGAGCTGCACTACAGCTTTTCTTACAGAATGGTTAGATTTGACCCCAGCGTTCCTACGCGGTATTTCTGGACAAGAGATTTGCACACAGGCAACACCGGTAGGTCCTACAAGAAGCCAGAGCAAACAGAGATAGACAGAGAGAAAGAAATGGAATGAGATCATAGAAAGGCATCATGTTGGTTAATGTTAACAACACTAATTATCTGCTGTTCTGACATTTTAAGCAAACGTGGGGCACAGTGCGTTGTGTTTGTTTGGTTTGTTCGCAAGTGACATCATCGATAGGCTGAGCCCCTTGACAGGTTGCTGTGGAGACGGGCTCCTGGGGATGCCGTCCTCCTAAGGCCGTCCCATGGTGCTTTGAGACAAACTTGGCGCTTGACAACAGGGAGATCGGGGGAAGGTCACTTTCAACATGCCGCGCGTTACAGTGTACTGATCTAGGAGACACCGGTGGGTGTCCAGTAGCTCTGTAATGCAGTGAGCTCAAATCACTGCTAGTTAAGATCTACGTTAACCACCAGTGTGAATAAAAACCTTTATGGGCTTTTAAAAGTTCTTTGCTGACTGTGAATCTGATTGGACGAAATGTACTTAACAGGGGAAATCAGGAAATTGTCTTTTCTTAATGTATTTTTTATATAATAATAATCATCTAGACAGAGGTCTCATGCCCCGCCCTGCCTTGTGGCGAGGGGCGGTTGCCGCCGGCGAATCGTAGCACGGGGGAGAAGGTGTGGTAGTTTGGCGTGCTTTGCCAGCGCGTGTACATGAGCTTCCTGCTGACGGGCTCGGACCTGCGGGGGTCGGGGGGGTTCCTCTGGAGGCCTGCTCCTCCTCCTCCTCCACTCTGGGGAGCGTGGAGAGATGCCAGGGGGGTGAACTCTGACAGCTGGCCCTTGTACAGCTTGTCAGCACTCTGGAGGGAGAAGAGACACACACACACAAGTAAAGGAACTAGCAACGCATTAACGAACATCGTCACGTGATTAAAATACGCAGGAAGGCGCTCGTGTCATCCTGGCTGGCCATTATTGAAACGTTTTTTATAGAACGTTTTATTTAAAGGGGTTGGTTTTTGTTTAGACCGTGGGAGTCAAATTTAACAAGAGTGTTGAGATTTCTGATTGGCCGGCTGAGATGACGCAGTCTCGCCTCTTTGTTTAGGACTCCCATTCCGGGCGCAGGCAACCCCCACAATCCAAGCAGCATAAATAAATAAAAGAACATACATATATACCGTGTGCTTCTTTTTTCATGTTAATGTCATGCAAATGTCAGCTGTTAGAAAACATGCAGCATTCAAATCCACAATAGTGAACATTAAACTCTCAGACACAAAACACTGCAAATTCGATCTTCCTATTTCAAATATAAATTTCCCTCTGTAGCCTGTTGTGTTTAATTGTTCCACTAGAGGGCAACATGTGCCTTCATTTAAAATAATGTCATTGTGACCTACTGTGACGCTGCTTCTCTGGACTGGGTTTCCCTCCTAAGACACACACAATCAAGCCCTGGCAGGATTGGCAGTGTTCCATCTCTGGAGACGTTACATTAATTGACATGCAAACAGTCCTACTGTGTGTGTGTGTGTGTGTGTGTGTGTGTGTGTGTGTGTGTGTGTAATTACTCAATTAAAAGCAGGTAGGCATCTTGGATGCCTTTGGCAATTGTGGCTGTTTTAACTAGCTACTGTAGCTCTAGAGTATGGGCTCCAACATGCTGAATAGGTCAGTCACGACTTTCCAAGAAGCACCCACATCCCAACCCGTGTGTTAGTTAAGTCCCAAACAGGCAACATCAGTGAAATGTACCACGCACCACAAAACAAAGGCAAACCCCGTCTAACCCCCCAATAACCTGTTAATCACACCAAAAGCACCCATACACTGTAACACACTTGTTTTACCGTTGTCTCGTGACGCCCTAGAGCTCTGTGACCGCTATTCCATCTAGTAAGGAGACAGAACTCTGGTAGGCCTTGTCAAGCGCACGCTTAGGCCTCCGTGGCTGCTGGTGTGTGCACGTGCGCAACAAACAAACACACGCACAATGTGCAAAGGTTACACACTGGACAGAAGAAGCAAGAAGACACTTACTGTACCAATGAATGGAGTCCTATTGTAAAACACCTGCTTGTGTGGACTCGGCGCTGAGAGATTCACCTGTCAATTATGTCTGCCTTAATATGCTAAACTGAATGCAAATGCAACAACACAGAGAGAGACGTCTGCCTCCAACAATAAGAGAGAATTCTGTTTCATAGCTCTCTCTAGTTGTTGACTCCTCTTCTCTGGACATGTGAAGCCGCTGGGCTGAGAATGGCTTGTAGTGTGGCAGCATTTTTTACAGTGATGAATGCTTCAGAGGGTCTGTGTTGTTTTAACTGATGTTGGACTTAAAAGTCATTCTGGAAGACCAGAAAGGAAGCGAGGGAATAGTTGTTTGGCACGAGCCGCCCAACCCTGGTCCGGGAGGGCCGCACCCTGCATATTTTAGATCTGTCCCTGCTCCAACACACCTGATTCAAATCAAAGGGTCATTATCAGGCGTGTTGGAGCAGGGAGAGATCTAAAACATGCAGGGCGCCGCCCTCCGGGAGCCCTAGGGTACTGAATTGCATCATGGTTAATGACCTACGCACTTTTCCCCTGCCTGCTCTTCATTAGTTTGTTAATGATAACAAAGTCATAATCAACAATGGGAGGTTCGGAGGGAGTGGCAGACCGCGAGGCACAACGACTGATGGAAGCACCAGCATTGATTCACTCCTGTAGGATTGGCGGTCCCAATGCTCGCTGGGTTCCTTTTATGCCACCCTCCATTTGTGTAACATGATCTCAAACAGCGCTTCAAATTAAACTGCAACGTCTTTCTTGAGAAGGAATGGGTTTATGTACAAACATCCGTCCCTGACCGCCAGCCCTACATATCCATCTGCCACCCCCTCTAAACCATAGGCATATTTCTAAGTTGAATTATTTTTTCCTGTGTGTTTGTTTGTTTTTAATATGGGGAGAGCGAGGTACTCAATAACTAATGAACCACAATATGACAGAACAAGATTTTGACAGAAAGCACCTTTGTGGAAAAGCCCTGTCATCGTATCTCTCATGAATAAATCCTTACTGAATAAACATCCTGTGACATAGGCCGAACTGTGCATGTTCGCAATGGTTTGAATGCACACGCACAAACACACACACACACACACACGTCTCAACCTCTTCCATTCAAAATGTCATGAGTGACTTGAACATCTTATCCAGTACAACACTCAAAACACCTGTCTTGGCTAATGGGCAAGTCTTTTGTGTGTTAGCTGTCCCGGACAGACTTTACACCACAGCTTATATATTCCATGCACACACAAGACACATACGTATACATAAGTATAGGGAGCGATTTACACCAAAGGCCTTATTGGTACAAAATGCTATCTCCTGACCATGTCATGCAGGCTGATGTTAGGCTGTCAATTTGATGCTTGATGAGCAACAGACCACCTCCCCTTATTTACTATAGATATTGAACACTGCCTGTCTTTGCATGAATGGGTTTCCAGAACGTAGTCTGTACCCCTGCTAAAACATCCAGCATAAACCAGCATGAGTTCCATGCTGGTCCAGGCTGGTTCATACTAGTTAGTGCTGGGGTAGTGCTGGTCTAGCTGGTGTACCAGCACACCAGCAACCAGCATGGGATGCTGGGGTACCAGCAAACCAGCAGTCCATGCTGGTTCCAGCATGCAAAACACACCTTATGCTGGTGACCAGCAATGCTGGATTTTTTTTTTTAGCAGGGACAGCTTGAAACCAAATCCTAATTCATTCATGTAGCACTTTTAAACACATCGAGCTTTCATTACAAGTCATTCACCGTAATGTGATCTAATGTAATAATGTCACAGTGTGACACGCGAGTATTCAGCAGTCACATGGTCAGCAGGTAAGGCATGTCTGGGGCCCGGTTAAGTCGACCACGACACAACAGCATGCACGTGCCACCGGCCGCCAGCAGAGGGTGTGGGAGAGTGAAGGGGAGAGAAGGGGAGAAAGCTGGAGGGTGGGGAGGGGGGGGTCACCTCCGTAAAGAGGGCTGGCTTAGAAACTGATCCTGCTGGAGGTCTGGGACAGCATAAAGATGGTGGAAGGCTCGGTCGCAAGGCGTCGGCGCCTTGTCTGACGTTTCCATAGAGACGGGAGAACACCGGGGGCCGAGAGGGTCGGAGGGAGGGAGGGAAAGAGGGACATGGATGTGTATGTTGAGGTCAGAGAGAGAAGGGGGAAGAAGGAAGAGAGAGTTAACAGAAAGGTAGAACAGTGTTTGTCAACCCCGGAGCACTGGGAACACTGGAGGTAGACCAGTGGGCAGAAGACTAGCGGACCAAACAAGAAGCTCAACCGTACCCTTGCCTATATTATTACATGTCTAGGTTGTTCATTAACCAAATTTTGTGACACTTTGAATAAGTGCACATGGTATATTCTAGTCGAGGTGTGTATGATACGTACTCCCATCTTAGATACATAAACCTAACAAGCTCCTGCGCTATGTGCAATATCTGCTAAGGAAATAACTAGTTGCATGCGGGGAAATGTTAAGGTGAGGAAGGTTAATGAGCAGGGTCAAGGGTCATATTCTACAGCACACTGGTGTAATGCACTGCAACAAACCCCTAGACTCGATGTGTCGTCTTTGTGAGAGGCCTGAACATTCACCTGCCATCATCAGATTGATAGTTAGCTGCTGGAGAAGTCCTTTCTCCTAATAGTGCTGGACGGTACAGATTTTGGTGTCTCAAATCCTGGATATTAAAGGCACACTCCTCAATTGCTTTTTAACTAATTTATTTTGAAACACAAATGTCCCGTGTGACACTTGTGGGGGTGTGGGGGGAATCGAGAATCGATTAAAATCAATTAGAATCGAGGATTGTCCTCTACAGACTGCCAACACACAGGGTCGCTGCTTCGTGGCCAAGGGTTAGAAGAGCACGGCAAACTGGGAGGCGGGGCCAGCAGAACTCACGCGGTGCGGGGCCGGGAAATAGCCGTGTCCAGCGCACACCTGCTGAAACACACGGACACGCTTAGGACTACCGCACCGTAACCACGTGGAACACGCTAGCACAGCTGCTCCTGCTGGCTGCCCCTGTAGCCGTGTGCGGTCAGCATGTGAGCTAACCGTGTAAGAACTCGGAGACTGCAGAGGATACTTTATGTTTGTAGGTCAATGTGGAAATACACACTTTTGGAGTCATACGGATCGATGACTCCATCAATAGTATCAGTGCTGCGTAGTGCCGTACTCAAGACACAAGATGCTTGCAAGATTTGAAGTCACATTTTGAATGTAGTATTTTATCGTCAACAATCGCGCGTACGTTTTCAGAGGTTATATCATAGTATATACCGCATATCACTTTGTATCTGCTTGAAGCAGTGTGTGCTAGGGATGGGACGATATACTGTACGATATAGTTTATCGTGATAAAAATACATACAAGTCATTTAAATTGTGAATTTCTATGATCATATGATCGGGATAATCGGGATTACGACAACCCCCCCCCCCCCCCCCCTCCACACACACACCTGTATGCGCTCGGTGGTGGTGGGCCACAGCGCCCTGCAGAGGACCTTCTTGAGCACGTCTGGCAGCAGGCAGGTGGTTGTGAGCAGGATGATGCTGAGCCAGGCCGGCCCGCTGGACAGCATCTGCATGAACACGTAGTACATCCTCTGGTAGTTCATGAACGGCCTGCAGGGGGCAGCGCAAGGCAGGGGAATGGAATGGAGGTGAATGGAACACTAGTAGGCATTACACTAGGGCTGCTCGAAAAAGTAATCATCATGATTATTTTTGGTCAATACTGAAATCACGATTATTTACTACTAGTAGCCATTGACTTTGGAAAGATGCTGCATTTAATGCACTTAACACAGCTGTGAAACAAATGACACGCTAATGCAGACGTGTATGAATAAATACACGTATGAGTGTTGGGTCAGAACCTACCAGATAATCCCCCCCCACAGCAGGGAAAAGACCACGAAGAAGATCAAGGAGCCCCAGATGACAAAATGGTTGATCCACGTCCAGTAGTGGGTGTCTAGAGCCAGCTAGGAGAGACACAATGTTAAAGGCTCCATGTCAATCTACCTTTCTTGTTTCCTGACTTTTCCCCTTTCAGGTGGCGTAGCGCCTTTATTTGATCATCCTCTTACTTGATTGGTTGTCTGATGGGGAGTGGGATAGGCCCAAAAATGATTGGTTATAAATCAAAGAAATTATGTCATGGCTTGTTATCTAAATGACACCTTTAACTGAATTCAAGATGAGTCCAGACATATTCATGTCCCTTCAGACAACTCTAGTTCAAACGCTTGTGTCAGTGAGTGTGTGCGAATATTAATCTGCGTGTGTGCGTGTGTGTACCTTGAATGTAACAGTGAAGACCAACACCGTGAAGACCAACGTCCCAAACGTCCAGTTTCCAAACATCTGTCAAAAGCACATATCAAAGGTAAAGACACACTAGCTTTTATATTAGGTCAAAGTCATTTATATGTCACACCCAAAGACATAAACAGATATATTTACTTGAGTACTGGCCTAGTAAAACAATTGAATTATATAGTTCTCATATAGTCAGATGGTGAAGGATTAATGGAATACCCAGTGGCTGAAGCAATGTTATGAAGAATTACTTACGACTACAGTATATTTTTGTATTACTTACTGTACAAAAGGTATAGTAAGCAATTGGAAGCTAATACACGCTTTGTGTATTTGTACTCAATTAGCTTAATTGACCAAATTTCTCATCAAGGTCTGCTAGCTGCCCTTCTCTGTGCGTGCTGAAAAATAATCTGGTGTTTCTACACAGCCCTGGCCCGGTAAATATTAACACAAAGTGGTGCAGACCGCCCACAACAATACCCCAGCAATGCGTTTTCACTGAGTTTTGTGTTGATCAAGTTCAAATGTCAACAAGTTTTCTCCAGAATTACTTTTATACCTTTAATTGCTACAACTTAAATGCTGTATTGTGTACTGTACATAGATATTACTACTTGCATATATCATGCAAACAATTGTAGGAAAACATAAAGGTAAATCTAGACATAAGACATAAAGACATGTCCTGTGTTTATTACAAATTGCTGAAGGTAAATATGAACTATTAGGAAGGTTTATGGAGATACATCAGCAGTCGTACATGTACTCTCTTCGGTCTTCTGTTAAGGTTGTCATCAATAGAAGGACAAAATAAAATGAAATATACTGCAGTTATGTGCTGAAAAGCACGCACGCACGCACACACGCACACAATCCTACAGTTGGCATTAGTGAGAACTAGAGACGAATGCCGGCAGCTCATTGGTCTACACTACAGCAAGCACTGTGAGCGAGAGGGTGAAGGTTCCACAGCGATAGGACACAACCAGGAGAGCTAAAGGTCGGCAGAGGAAGGCAGAGGGACAGGCTTACCATCTGTGTGCTGCTTGTCATTAGCTGGGGAAGGGAGGAGAGAGGAAGAGGACCGAACAGAAAACGCAGCACAAACATAAGAGGAGAGGAAGGAGAGAAAGACAAGAATAAATCATAAGGAGCTGAACCACTCCGAGGCTGGAGGACAATAGCAAGATGGATGCAAACTTAAACGGATACAAGCAAGTCAAAGGAAACTGAACGTGCTGCTGGCTGCTTAATAATGAACATCAAACAGAGTTGGAAGATGCTCATGCCATGCTCATGTCACCGGCCAGTAAAAGACCCCTCTATTCCATGAAACATGAATTGGGTAACAGTCTTTAGATCTGTTGATATTTTTAAAAGACAAATCTTACAGAGAAGTCATACGGTATTTAATACAAATGTCTACAAATTGTGTTTTATTGTTAATCACGATGAAGATTAAAGGACACAACATACTGTACTTGAGGTTTGGGGCAACATTATTTCATTCATAAAAGGTGCGGTGCTGTCACACTGCCAGGCCGTGAGGGAATAGGCTCGTTGCCGGGTCGCTGTACCTGTCCGTTGCTCGTGAAGGTCGTGTTGTCGAAGAGGAAGTACGTGCCAAAGAACATCACCACTGCACCGTACAAACCAAGGAGGGTCCAGTAGATGAATATAGGCCATCGCAGCAGACAGTTCTTAGATATGTCCCTACAGAATACATCACAGGGTCATATTCACGGGTTTTTACGTTGCCTCATTGGACATTAAGGTCTAGGCGGATGTCATTTCCTTCTATGTTAAATGCGGGCCTGTGAAGCCCTTTCAGATGGCACTGTGAGTTTGGGTTATATAATCAAACCTCATCTGAACGACACACCGTGTTTTCATCCAAGAGCTGCAGTTAGTGTTATTATTGTTACTATCTGGCATTGTAGTCTTAACTGAGATTTTTGCTAATATAGCACTAATATTTGTATATACAATGATAATTCTAGAGAATCAAGCAAACACACATCACACTCTTTTTGGAGTTTAAACTCTTTTCTTTCTGCCCAGTTAACAAACAAATTTACCATAAAATTCACTTCACAAGATTTGGATCAACTGACAACTGTGTGGCAAAATGCCCTGTAACAACCTGTGTCCTGAACGTAGACATCTATCAGCACTGAGTCAGCAAGCATGATGAGACCCTGCAGAACCAAACCTATCCAATTCCAGCCACAACTAAAATAACAGCATGTGTGTGTTTCAAGAAATGTCGACAAGGTTGTTTCTGATAAATGTGAGTCACTACATTTGCTCGGTCAAACTGAATTTCCTAGTTTATTCACTTGCAAATATGACAGATATGTCTCTGAATTATATGAGATGGGTTGCCTAGTAATGTAGTGTATATTTATCCTGTAAAGAGTGAATGTATTTGTAAACCACAAACATTTAGAAGTGTTCCTGTACAAAAGCACAGTAGAACATTATAATCAGTAACATAATTTTTGGATTACATACATTTTGTAACATATTCTGATTACTTTCCATTACTTTTAGATTACTTATTATTTGAAAGTAGTCCTAGAAGTAAAAAAAAAAAAATCTGATTCCACTATTTTAGCTGGTAACTGTAATGGATTACAGTTAGTGCTTTTTTTTTTGTAATTTGTAAGTAACGGATTACATGTAATCAGTAACTTCCCAACCCTTCTACTAACCGATCCATCTACAAGAGTGAATCGAGACTTGAACACGCTTGATACCAAGCAGGTCAATAGCTCAACTGCCCCGGGTACGGCTACGGCGTAGTGGACAGCACTGACCTGTAGAGCGCTGGGTCCTTCTTGAGGATGTCCGTGTTGATGTGCTGCTCGATGAGGCTGTACAGCAGGATGGGCAGCGAGGTGAAGCTGATATTGTACAGCGTCAGGTAGGCCGTGTCGTACAATGGCTGCGGAGCGAGGGGAGGTGGCGGGGCGAGGATTGCAGCAGGAGAACATATTATTCATCCCTTTATTTCCATTATTCCGTTGGGTGCGTAAGGCTTTAGAGGGGGAAGAGTGGGCTAGGGCTTGTGATACACTAGTTTTAATATGCATACATGTTATATACATGTACTGTACTGTATATCTTAGCCATGTGCGTGTGTGTGTGCATGTGTGTGTGTGTGTTAGTTAACCTACCTGTTGTGAGAAGCCACAGAAGAACTGGTAGAGGAACTGGGGGAAGATGAAGCAAAGATTCTGCAGAGAAGCAGAAAGAAAGAAGAGGTGTAGCGACATTAATAAAGAAGGAGTCTGTAGAGGAGAGACTACACCGGCCGCTTTACGCCCCAAGGGCCACAATTTAACGATCTAAGCGCGCGGTATAAAGCGCAAACTGCATTTAGCGCCAAATCCACTTTTCCTAGTTCATTGGGAGATGAAAACGGCCAGGCACGTGTTTCAAAAGGGTTGTATTTACTCTCTTCGTTATTTATAAGCAGGTTAGCGCCCTCTTGTGGTCAGAGAGGCCGGTGGATATTCAGTTACCTTGTAGAAGAAATACTGCACGAGCTCAGAGATGCGTATGTAGTAGTAGTGTCCGTGGACCAGTAACATCTTCTTGAGGTGCTTGAACTTTGGGATGGCGTAATCACTGTTCCTGGCCGCCTGACGGCCCTCTTTACCCATGATGCCTAGGGAGAGAGGGGAGAAAGACACTGACTTTCAAGTTTTAAAAACGTCAATTTTTCAACCATGTCTAACGAAGATATGAGCTCATTTTTAACTCTTGTCACACACTGTACCGATAACGAGTTAACAAATTGACACAAGCTAGTCAGGGAACGTGGGTAATAGAGGACCAACCGATTCCAACGTGGGCCTCCAGGATCATGCTGACGTCGTTGGCACCGTCACCGATGGCCAGAGTTATGGGATGCTCCTTGGACGTTTTGATGAGCTTCACAATCTAGGAGGGGAGGGGACAGCCTTGACGTACGGTACCAGAGCGTTTAAACAACCTGAGCACATGGACACTAGGGGCTTGCGATACGATACGTATCACTATACAGGGGCCATGATTCGATATATTGCGATACTGTTAAGCAAGGCTATATATTGCGATTTCTAATTTGAGTAAAACTGTTATAGCAATGCTAATAATGTGTGGCGCTGCTGCAAAAAATAACAGAAACACTTGTAAACTTGTAACTTGTAACTTTCACCTGCAGCTCTGAAAGTTAGCTAAAAGCTAAATCTGTTAACAAGCATCTCGACTTTCCTCTCTTTTGAGGTTAATGTATTTTGTACATGGTCCCTTTTACAAATAAATAGAGCATTTTACAAATCAATACAGTGTTTTAGAGAATAAATACAGTATCGCGCAATGTAATATTGCGATATTCGAGTGTATCGAATATATTAGGTATCACACCCCTAATGGACACGACGTAATACGCGTCCAGATGGATCCTGTAGGTGGCGCACCGCCGCTCTGGAGCCCACCTGTGCCTTCTGCAGCGGGGCCATGCGACAGCACAGCACGGCGCTGCAGTTGCGGCAGATCTCCAGGAAGACCTCCTTGTAGTTCCCTGAGTTGGAGTCCTCTTGGGGGGGCTTCAGCACCGCCGACAGCGTGGCCCCGTCGATGATCAGGCCGTAGTCCACGCAGTCGCCTGACAGCCTGGGAGGGGGGAGGGAGGGGGGCGGTTAACAGCTTGACAGGGGAGGTCTTGTCACTGGGTGTCACATGAGAGGTACCGTGCGCTAACAACAACAACACTGTACTTAACATCTTATCGACACTGTACTTATCCTGTGTCAGCGTGTGAGTGATAGCTGAACTACAGAGAGGTACGGCAGTGAGCTGATGAGGGGACACTCTTGACTCGTGAACCAGGGTTTCATTAAAGGCACAGTATGCGACTGTATGCTCAGAGTCACCAACCAGTTCTGTGTGCTGAATACGTACTCTGGCGTTTCTACACAGCCCCGACTACGCCAAAAAACACACAAAGAAAGTGGTGCTTTCTGAGTTTTTTTTGCTTTGATCCAGTTCAACAAGCTTTCCTCCAAAATGGCTGACTATGCCTTTAACCAGGGTTATAGGCAGGACAGACACTGCACTGGCTTGCCCCCCCCACACACACACACACACAGAGGGCCTACCCAGACAGGCTGTCCCGGGCCATGGAGCCGTGCTGGTGCAGCACGGTCCTGCTCAGCTCGAACAGCACGTCGTGCAGGCTCCGCTCCCCGGTGTTCTTGGTGGTCAGCTCCAGCACCTGCGTGCCGCGCCGGAACAGCCTGCTGGCGTAGCACGTGGCCGCCGCCGTCTCCATCTTGTCCCCCGTCAGCACCCACACCTTCATGCCCGCCTTGTGGAGGGACTCGATGGTGTCCGCCGCCTTCTCCTGCAGCCTGAGGGGGAGCAAGGGCTCATGGGTAAATTGTCTCATTTGACGGCCACGTGTCAAAATATACACGTACGATCACTTACAAGCGTGTTGGTCTAAATTAAGTACAGAGACCCCTATGGGTACCTGAGGGTATTACATTAGGCCTGGTAATAGATTGAATACATTGTATTATTGATCTGTGTGCTCCTGGAGGTTGTCTAACAACTCATTTAGTTACCTCACTGTGGAATTACTGAAAGATCTTGGAACCATCTTTCAAATGTGAGCTTCTTATGTAACCAAATACATATTTAGGCAATAACCTTTATGTTCTTTTATTCTATGGCTCTATTTTAAAAACAGAAAAGACTGTGTTTATCACGTGACATACAAGCTGCAAACTGCACACTCGATGACGCACTGGAGCAGCGGACGAAGAGCAAAATAAAACTACAAACTAGTTGGAACTACAAACATGGCGGAGCACGGAGTGGCCACAGCGCTAGCCGGCCAACCCAGTGAACACAGCTGCCCAGTGATGCTAATGACGACGCACTAGGGGCTGTGGTAGCCACGCCCCACCTGTCCTCCACGGCGGTGGCCCCCAGCAGGATCAGGTCCCTCTCGATGAGCTCGTAGGCCCCGGCGAGCTTCTTGTCTCGGTCGTGCAGGGCCAGCTTGGCAGCGTTCAGCCGGTGGCACACCTCCTCGTACTCCACGGGGCTCAGACGCCTGTAGGCCACGCACAGTGTGCGCAGGCCCTCCTGCACGCACACACACACACACGCACACACACACACACACACACAGAGACACACACACGCACACAGAGACACACACACGCACACACACAGAGAGACACACACACGCACACAGAGACACACACACACACACACGCACGTACAGGGACACGCACACACACACACACACACAGAGACGCACACACACACACAAACACAGACAACAGCATAAAAGCATGCACACACACACACACACACATATTTCCAATAATGCTTTGATAAGGATGTAGTAAATATTAATGCACAGGACAAGCTAGTTATGAGCTGGAAGGTTTAATGCGACCACTGTTTACAGTGTAAAGATGTGTTAAATATTTAAACAGAGAGACACAGAGGCATTAACGGGCGAGCAAAGGGCAGCATCTTAAAAGCAGCTGTGTCCTACTGTGAGAGGAACAGAGAGAGAGAGAGAGAGAGAGAGAGAAAGAGAGCAGGGCTGTGATTGGCAGGCCTGTCAATCGACGGCATGAACAAAACGTCGCTCTGCTTTCAGACGTCTGGAGCTGTGGCGGCTCTCGCAGTTGTTTTGAAAAACATGAACAGCGGGGGGGGGGGGGGTCTGCCACGA
>JAODOY010042670.1:15617-27474 GCA_025399855.1 Forbesichthys papilliferus | reverse complement strand
GCATTGACCCCCCAGGGAAGACTATTTGCTTCGTCTGACTTAAAGTGGATTCTCCTTCCTTTATTCATAGCTGTTCAACCACACATTGTATTCTCATTACCATTTCAGAATGAGGCCCTAACAAAGCTAGGAGAGCGTAACAGGTTCAGACGCCTGCTGGTCTCTAATCATGACTCATTACTGAGCTATGTGCCGAAAACAAATAGGCCGTGTGTGTCTGCATGCACGTTCAAATACACAAACACACACGGACGTCCGCACCCAAACACTGCCTTGGCTTCTTTCTCTACACTCCCTTTTCCTCTCTGCCTGATATTCTGCCACTTGTTACACACACACAACAATGAGGAATAAAAGGTGGGCAATGAAAGTAGTTGGCTAGTCTTTCTGTCACCAAACCGATAGGGAGTCCCCGCCTACAGGATATGTCACCTTCAAGGAATCTCTCTCTCTCTCTCCCCCCCCCATGGGACTTACAGTAAACGTGCTGAAACACACACTCTTATTTGGTCTTTGTCACTATAAGTGTGTGCTTATATGTTAAACTGTATATTCTCCCCTATTCTAGTCATTATGCATACAGTATATACACATGTAAAAAAAAAAAAAATGTAAACACATGCACACACATGCGCGCACACACACGTGCACAGACACGCACGCACACACACAAACTCCTAGACATTTGCTGAAAGCATCAGTGGTGGGCGTGAGCAAAGGCCCAGCTTCCTGAGTGCTAGAAATAGCTGAATGAAGCCCTGACCCTCAGAGAGTGTATAGGGGACTCTATTGGACTATAATAGTAGCACTTACCACCTGGGTCTTCTCTGACACTCTGGTGAGAACACGACCCCAGAAGTACAAGTCAATGCCCTCCGCTCTGCTGTCCACCACCCGGGGAATCTGCAACAACAGTTGAAAGGCATGTTTGACCTCAGGAGGCATCTAACAAGTGATTGAATAAATGTATTGCTCGTAGAAACAGAAATGTTTCAGTAGTTCAATAGCAGCCAGAGTAATAACAACATAGATGTTTAAAGCTAGTGTAACGTATTAGCCAGCCTCACATAGCACTGGCTTACTGCGTCGAGACCCACATGACAAGGTGTTTTGCACCACAACCACCTACATAACTCAATGACCAAGTCGGCCATTAGAATTATACTGAGGAATTCATTGGGTAGTAAACGACATGTGTTTTGTGAGTGACAACGCTAACAGCCAATGAAAATCTACAACCTCACTTCCTGATAGTGCTGACATGCCAGCAGGGGTCTATGTGTTGAGCACGAGTGGCTTATGTAATGTATAGTGCTAATGAATGGAGGAGGCTGGGACTGTTCATTGGCTTTATGGGATAGAGTAGAGAATAGAGGGGTTACCATTACACATCAACACTACTGCAGGCACACATGTAGTTAGTGCATGAAACAAATGAGGTAATGCTTACACGCTACTGCCTCTTTGAGGAAGAGTTCATGTAGAACATGTAAACTACTAGAAAAGGGAACTTCCTGGACAAAAGCCAACAGCCACATCCGCCAAACATATCACACCAAATTCATTCACAAGGACTAATAGCATAATCCCACGTAATAACGAGGAGTTGTGTGACAATTACCCCGTGTGGACCATTACTGAACCCTAAAGTGTTGATACAGAATCATGCTAACATAACCCAATACATTTTCTTCAGCTGCGCTCGTCTTTCCTACTAGCGGCAGAGGCTACTAACGTTAGGTGTTAGAAGGCTACTCGGGCCACGGCACTATGGGCTACGGAATAACGACACAGTGCCAAGAAAAACACCAGCATGAGACATCCTTCCTCTCACATTCCTGGCACTACGCAATTCTATGAAAGGAGGAAGGAGGCAGGGGAAAAGGGTGAAAGGGCAGGAGCAGAGAAAGCTCTGGGAGGAGAAGAGGCTAGCATGGAAGACGTATTGCTGCTATTACGCATGCAGAGGCTTTAAAACGAGTGGGCGTATATGTATGAGGCTAATAAGTTAGTGAGGTCACCACAAGGTTGCAGGTGTACTAGTAAACTAGACACAGCTCCACTGACTTCACTTGTGGGTGGTTACAACCAGTATACATTTCACACTTAATATGGCTGTGAAGCTAAGCATACAGCTTAATTCGTGTACTTTATTTACTATATATGTAAGTCGAGTTGACGAGTTATAGTATTCGTTTTTGTTACTTTTAGACAGGCAAGAACAGGACCGCTTCTCACTGTATAGGCCTACTGTATGGTTTGCTATATAATTCATGGATGTTTCTATAATAACAATCTATACTGCACAGTTGCCAGGTGTTGTGCCTGGCAGCTTACTAGCGTGCTGTGTTTGTGGTGCGTGTATATGGCGTCACATCTAAAGTATGCTTTGCAGGCTGAGACAGGGCCTGCTTAAGCCCATTAGAGAAATAGGTCAAGAGGGATAACGCAATGTCAAGTCCACTGAGCCACTGAGTCACCTGACACGCTCTGAACGCTAAACACTGACAGTGGGAAGCAGGGCTGAGTCTAGATATTTGTTTATTGGTTTCAATTCGCTCCATTCCATTGGGTAAAGCCAAAATCAATATTACTTAGCTGGTTTCGATATACAGTGGCCTATCATAAACGGTACGGCAGAAGCACATGGAAAAGAAAGTGCTCCTATACAATTCACTGTTTGTTTGTTTCACTATACAATACATCTTTTCACTGAGACAAAAACGATTGGTTTATATCTATTAAAAATATAAACTTGCCAACCTTACCTTCCATGTGTTGGCACCACCCCTAGCGTTTATAAAGAAGTAGCCTAGTGAGCAACCTACTACTAGCCACTGTGGATTGCAGTTTGTACTCAATCAAAACACATGAATCACTCCGTCACTGACCAGCTTGAACATCTTGAAGAAGTCCAGGTTGGCGTAGAGGTTATCCTCAATGCTCTGCAGTTTGTGCTGGGAGAGGGCACACATGGCATTCCTCACCCCGTGAAGGCCTCTGCGGCTTGAGAAGATAAGGAAGCGCTCCAGCAGGGCCTGGCTGCAGGCGATGTCTTTCAGCTGCAGGTCTGGGATGCCGTAGGCAAACTGGATGTGAGGAGAGGCCAGGCCAAGTGAGAAACACCGCGTTAAAAGATGAGGTTAAGGAACAGGTAGAGCACCAATGTATAGACCTTTGACACATAACCCCGCAAGCTAGGAAGCCTTTAGCTTGCTGCACAATGTAGTCTGGCCAAGATAGGTGATTATTTAACACAGAAACCTAATTTCATAAGGTAATTAAAAATACATATAAACAAAAGTACACAATAACATAATAATAATAATAATAATAATATCAGCAAGAAACCCAATACAATACAAATGACTAAATCTAGAGACAGTATTTCACAACCCATATTAAAAAACAAAAAACAAAATATATATATATATATATATATTCTTTTGCTTTAGGATGATACAAATATTTTGTAAACAGCAACAGAATACTGACCAGGCAAGTTTGCAGCATCCCACTTCATTTCCACATGCCTATAGCGTAGCATAATAATACCTGCTCCAGTTTTATCTCTGCGTTGATTAGCTGATAGACCACGGAGTCCGACAGGGCCGCATCTCGCAACAGGAAGGCTGTGAAGTTCTCATCATCCTTAAGAACGTCATCTATCTTCAAGCCACGGCCTGGGCAAGAAGACAGTCAGTATTACTATTGAGAAGTAAGATAGCAGAGAGACATAAAACGTACAAAACAGAAAGGCACGAGAAGAAATAAAAGAGAAAATAATCATTGTGGGCTTTTGATTTCAAAATGACATCATGAACAGACATAATATGTTTTTAGTTTACTCTATTTGACTACAAAATCCTGTAATGCCCAAAAAAAAGGTTAAAGTAAGATTATTTCAGTATGTAACAGTCTTTATGTGGACCTCCCGCTCCCAGCTTACTAAACTTTCAGAAATACATGTCCCAAAACGGTCTTCACTGAGAAATTACAAAAAATAAATTTCAGAAGTGTCTTCCGACAAGCAATTGTACAGGTACACGTGTACAAGTTTAAGGTGAAAATCATGTAAATTAGCCTTAATTAAAGGCATTGACTATGAAATGATCAAATGCCACAATGTTTTTCTCACACTAACCAATCCAAGTGAAGTACTATTTTTGCAGTGGGATGTGAATATGTTTCACAGTGTATGATTCATCCATTAACCATGTTCAGGATTGCATCAAGTGAACTTGGTGTTCACATACACAATTAGGCAATTAACATCAGGCAGACACAAGGCAAAAAGTCAGTCTGTTTTCCGTAGATCAATAGAGATAATTCTAGATATAACCATTTAGTGTGGATTCTGAGCAAAACCCTCTGACAGTCATCCATTTAGCTCTTCTATTTCTGATTGCGTAACGTAATAACGATGGTGTTTGAGAAGCACCTGACTTGCTTTGCAATCCATGACTATTCCCATCATACAGACAATACCAAAAACCACACCAAGCAAACATTAGTGGAGAGTGTATCGATACCTGAGACCAGGAAGGGGTTGTTGCGTAATATGTCCATGAAGTTAGAGAAGGTGGTCACCTCTCGCCAGAGTCGTCCTAGCTGCTGGACCTCCAGGTCGTCCAGGAGCACCTCCTGGGCATCAGTGTAGAACCGGGCCAGTCTGGACCACAAAACCCAGCAGAACAAGTTTGTGTAACAGTAACTGTAATAGTGACCTGTACTTACAGTATCAAATGCTCAGTAGCAACCCATAGGAGAACATAAAAAGAAAGCATTCACCCACAGGCGCATTTGTAAAAGGAGTATAAAAGTATAAAATAAACAGTATAACACAACCATCAATATATAGAGAGTTTAAAGGAATATGACTTACATAGAGTTGTTATAGTTGGAGACAACTCCAGGAGACTCCCCTCTGGTTGGATACCTGAAACAGGGGTTGTTGACGTTGCAAAAGATCCCCTGTATCCAGGGCAGGACTCCTGTAGAGGGCATTGCCTTGTTGGGAAAGTGGCCTATAAAGTAGACAATGTTCTTCATTGGGATGGCTAGTCCAGTCTTTTTAGCATTTCATGTATTTTACTGAGACCATAGGCAACATCCATAGAATGTATATATAAAATCTACATTTACACAAGATATGTACAGGTGTGAAACCAGGGAATTACATCCAATTTGTCTAACAAGCTACTTTAGTTTACTGTATCTTACATTCATGTTGTTTGTAAAGTGGGTTGGCCTTCCTCAACCAGACCAGGCCTATAAACAACACAACTGGCCAGAGAATCTCCAACAGGAAACGGATCTGGACAGAGACAGAAAGTCACATGTGTCTTATTGTTTTTTTTTTCTAACAATAGCTGTGTCCGAAATTGATCCCTCACTCATCAACTACTGTACATGCTAATCACTCCTGTAGGCTACATGCTAATAATGTAGGGCAGAGGTCTTCAGCAAGGGGTCCTCAGAAGTACTGCAGTGGTTTCTATAAATCCCAAACATATTTTCAGAAAATATACATTAACATAAATACAACCTGTGCTAAAAATATATAAATCTGTGTAATTATTTGGCTTAGTTAGTGTCCTGCTTTTTTACATGGCACTATATGCTGCCCTATACATTACTGTTGCACAAAATTATTTCATTGAGAAATATGCATATGTATATCAGAGACTCTATGGTAGCCTGCTGCAAATAAGGAACCATTTCAGTGACAGCTAATGGCGTCATTCGAATGAACTTTCAGCATTGGTAGTTGAAGATGTTTAAAAGTAGCCTCTTGAACTGAAACACCACCTTGTACTAGATGGTAAAATCAAGAAGAAGAAGAATTCTTTCTGCTCCAGCAATGCTAAACCAGAAACTTCAAATTCAGAAATTTTCTCCTATAGCAACAATCCACTGGTTTAGTGCTTGAGTGGAGAATTCACATTTTACAAGATAGATCAATCACTGCATATATCTGGGACCTTTATATACCAGATGTATTCTGTTAAAAACATGGGCATGGGTTTAAACAGCCTAGGCTATGTTATGTCTATCAATATATGTGGGTAGGTAGCCTACTGAGTCTAAGGGCACCAGGTTAACTTCCATTTGAAAACTGTGGTGTGAGGTGTTGTGAATATATTAGAAAATGCCCTGCACCTTCTGTCTCTTGCGGAGTGTCCAGTTCTTCCATAATAGCAGGCGGATTTGGCGGCCTGTATTCATCGCTCCACCAATCAGCTCCTAGTGGGGCTCAGCTTAATGTGATAAACCTGGAAATTCACACTCTTTTGCACACCTGTCCTGTAAGGACAATTCATAACCTTTTGAGCCCTGGCAAGGTTCATTACATACGTTTATGGAAATATATCTTGGGTGCTGTTTCATGGAATAACTCAATGTGGGCTTGAAACTGGAGACTGTAGCTGTGGGCCAAACACAACTGGCTATATCAGTGTTGAAAATAATATAAACAATCAAACTACAGTATATAGGCTAACTATATGTAACTCAAATTATTCACATGTGGATCTGTTTGTGTGCATGTGTGTGGTTGTGTGTGTTGATGTGTGCTACAAAATATCAAGCGTCGTTCCTGACAAAAACATTTCAGACAAAAAGAGCTAAATAAGATTTACAAGATTAAGTCAAATGTAAAACAAAATGGATCAAAGATCTAGTTTGTGTGCCAGACTGCTCCACTCCACTGTCTATCACGCAAGTATTGTTCACCAATTAATTCTGTCGGCATGGTCTGTCTCCTTGTCAATCACGTGCAATATTTGTACAAAGGGCTTCAGACAATGTCATACATGCATGACAATTTGTCCCTGTAGATTACCAGTGACTGTGGAGTCTGAGCCAGACAGTGGTAGTCCAGAAATAAACATTTGTCTATGACAGGGAAAAGACCAGAGAGTAGGAAATACCAGTACTGTACACTCACACACACATGCGCACGTGCACCATGTCTTTATGTGTGACTCACCTGCAGTCACTTTGTTACTCAAATAGTAATTATGCATGCCAGGTTTTCTTTGCACAAGACTGCCACCAAGCTTAAATGTGGTCTGGAAACCTTATACAGCTAGCAATGTTCCTTGACAGGTACTATAATGACCACAAAAAAAGACCACCCAATCCATACATTATAAATATTAACTGTATTTATCCGGCCAAGGTGTGAGAAAAACTATCGCAGATGTCGGCCACACTAGTAACGTCAGCACCAACGTCACATGCAATGAAATATCAACAACAGAGAACAAACACAATATATAGTATCAAAGGGAGCCTTACCTCTAGTGGGAATACTAAAGTCATACAACATCTACAGAAAGTAGAAGAAGTAATGGGAGAAATATATAGACAGCAGAGCACCTAGCTACCCAGTGCAAACTGCCTGCAGGTCAGTCAGCAGTATGTCTAATCTGATTGCTATAATCTCCCAGCTCAACATACAGACAGAAAAAAAGACAAGTCCTCCATTTTGAGAGGAGTAGGGTGCGTTTGGACCAGGGGTGGAAAATGTAAGCCTAGTCTTTCTTACGAAGCTACCTTGAATCTGGGGAGTCACTGGTCTAAGACACAGACAAGATTACAGGTTTTCCTGGGTGAGATTTTACCTAAATGCCTGCCGATAGCAATGTACTTGATGCATGGTCTGTGAGTTACAGGATGATATCCTGTAGATACTGGTAGGAGGTTTGTTATTGCTTTTGTTCTGTGAGTTACAGGATGATATCCTGTAGATACTGATAGGAGGTTTGTTATTGCTTTTGTTCTGAGCCGGTGTGAAGTGACTCACCCATGTGAGCTCCTCAACTCAGACCAGGTGACAGCATGACTAGGTTGGGATTCTGAGTGCTCGACTGGGGCTCTATAAGCCATTAAACCTATTGTAGTTTTGTCTGTAATGTGGACTTAACTTTGAGCTGTATTGCTGTTTTATGCGTTATTACAAATTGCAGGCTTAAAAGAAACATCAGGTAAATTGAGGACACAGGATTAAATATACTGTAGGTTTCTACTATGTTACGGTGGCTAATGCTAAGCCCTAGGGTGCAAGTCAGCAACGACTAAGGTTTCTTGTGGAGGGCTTGATGAAAACAAATCTTCAAATGCTCAGACAAATTATCCTGAAATAACATTTTAATTGACAGAATTGGCAAACTGTTGCATGTGTCTTTTATCCCCCCAGTCATTTAAGATTACTGTGGCAAAACACAGTACAACAGAATATAAAACGTAAACAGATACATAAGGTTTACATTGAAACAGATGTACCAATCGCAGGTCACACTGGACATATCTAGGGATACATTTTAGAACTTATTTTTGGCAACCCAATAATCCCAACACATGGCCATGTGGAAAGACATTAGTAAAGCTAACAATACAATGGAACCTGCATTACATAAGTGCATTTTTGTGATTACAATAAAATAACATCTCACGTACAGTATCACATTTACTGTACATTAACTTATGAACTTGAAAACAGAACGTAATATGCCTATAATGTTCTTCACATACATGACAGGACAATTTGTATAATTCATGTAGGAGAAAGATAGATGGATGTTATATATAGCATGATGTTCCTAAACACATGACAACATGTAGTAAAGAATATATTAGTACAAGTAACACTTTGCTGGTTAATTTTTGCACATCTACAACAACTCGTCCTTGCATCGTCCCTGATATAAAACAACGTGTGTGGTGCTTCTCTCAATATACACTATGGCACAGGTACATTTCATATGTACACGATATAAACAAAAGGTTTGGCTTGCTCAGACAAAGTGGGCCTCTCGCTGCTCTAACACCTGCTGCCTGCGGGAGCGCTGTCTCTGGTAGACGGGCTTGGCCTCGCCGTAGCCTCTCATGTCGTCTGGACTGCTGGGGGTGGGCGACAGCGGTGGGGACAAGGTGGCCGGCGCCGACGACGCCTCAGAGTCCGCAGTGCTGTCTACCGAGTCTTGCTTGTGGAGGCCGGGCTGTCGGGGCCTGGAGGGTTCTGAGGGTGTGGCCACCGCCTGGGTGGCGGAGGTGGGGGAGAGAGGAGGGGAGTTCGTAGTGGCGGTGGGGGTGTTCATCAGTGTCCTACCTTTGCTTCCCGCGGAGATGGGGGGATGGTAGAAGGTTCCGGGAGGGGGCTGCAAAGTCCGCGGCGCCCTCAGCGTCATAGGGAGGCCGCCGGCCGTCGCAGGGCACTTCTCTGTGTCGCCGTCGCTCTTGGGAGGCCACACGGGCCTGAGCGGCATTGCGGAAAAGTTAGCGTGCGATACCGCGCCGGCACTGCCGGCCGAAGGCGTCGCCGGTGACGATGGCGCAGAGGCCTTGGGAGGTTGGACTCCGGCGCTGGCCGGCGGCAGGTTGGCCACGATCATGGCTGTCCTGGGAGTGACGTCGTAGTGCTTGTACTTCCTGTCCCAGGTGCGCCGCTGCATGTGCTGCGTGTCGATGAAGGGCGTGATGTAGTACGTGCTGACCCTGGACGCCGCCGGGCGCGGCTTCTCCGATTCGTCCGCCTCCTCTATGGTGTCGCTGCTAGCGTTGGCGTTGGCGCTGGCGTTGCGGTGGTTCCTCTCGCTGACCTGCGCCGGGGCGGGAAGGCGCTCCAGGGGCATGCTGATTGGACGAGACGCCAGCCTGCTGCGCTGGTTGCGCAGCTGCACCTTGGGCGCGGAGGTGGAGGCGTGGATGGCGCCGGGGCGGATGAACGCCGGGGTGGACCTCTGCACGTCGCCGGCAACGGTTGTATGGACGCCGTTCAGTTTGTCCAGGGCTGCCCCCGAGTGGAGCTCCTTGTCCAACATGTGAGAGGAGGAGAGCACTGAGGAGTGCCTCTTGTTGATCTTGGCGCTCTGGAGGACACCAATAGCTTACAATTAATGTATGTCATGTATTAGTGATAATAGATACTGTAAGGGATCTATAGCAGTGGTTTAACATGGTGGTTTGTAACCGTCACAGCAGAAAAATTTATCTTAAAAAAGGTTAAGTCAGTCATTCTTGAGAACGCTTGGTTACTTTGAATTCAAATCTAAACAAAAACACCTCTCCCTTCAACGTCGTAGGGTGCTCCTTAAGAAGCTCCACCACGCAGATTGAAACGCATTGCAACGCCAAGGGGCCACTTTGTTTATGTTCCCATTTACATTTCCACATTAAGTTTTCTACACTGTATACTCAACCTCTGTGCCATTATCATCATGTATAAACCAGACTTATTGGCACAGTTGGTACTGCAACCACATCCGACCACCGCACCCCACCCACACATGCAAATACTCAAACCTAAAAAAACACACACACACACACACACACCTCCTTGATGTCCAGCAGGGACGTGGAGTGACGGCTGAGCCTCTGCTCCTTCTCCAGGCGCGCGAGCCGTGGCGAGCCGCGGCCACCCGTCGAGCACTGCTCCCTGGGGAAGAGCAGGTGGAAGTGTCGCACCAGCAGCTCCACCATCAGCGCCTGGTAGGGGTAGTCCACCAGGGACGACAAGGACACCTCGGCGTCCGTCGCCTGCCGCGGCTTCACCAGCGTGGGCCCGAAGATGATGCCCAGGTTGCTGGCCGTCATCTTGTTCTCCTCCGCCTGCTCCATCACTCTGGTGCGGCACAGAGGGCATTGTGGGTAAGGGTCCATACACAACACGGGAGCAACGCATGAAATGGGTTGGTGCTACTTGTGCATGTTAAGGAATTGTACATCTATCTATTTCAACAGAGCGTGTATTAGCTATATTGAGCAATGCGCTCTGTCCCACTTCCTCTGTGCGATGAGGAAGTGCTTGGGCCTGCATCTGTGGCTTCCTCATGAAGGAGTCTCTTATCAGCACAGAGAGGTGTGCGTGCGTGGTGTGTGCTCGCAGGGTCAGGCGGACGCCGCTGCCGTGCGGGACGCGGTGCGGGCCGTACCTGTGCAGGTGAGCCACGAGGAAGCGCAGGGTCCTGTAGTGCGCCGTGGGCAGCTTGCACAGCAGGTCCTGCGTCTTCAGGAGTACTCTGGTGAGCTGGATGCCGGGGCCGCCCTTCTCCGCGGCCTGGCCGCTCCTGGACGCGTCTGCCTCCTCTACCAGCGCCCGCTGGCCTTCCTTGGCCAGGCCGATGACGTCGTTGTAGTGTCGATATAGGATCAGCGGTTCCGGGAGCTGCGTATGGGAAGAAGCCGTTGTGTTTAGCGTGTGAAAGGTGCATGGCTCGACCTATGTGCTCGACTGGGTTACCGTGCCTCCAGAGCCACACTTTTCAAATATGTTGGGAGGAAGGGGTTTGTTTGGGAATAGATAAAATACAAAATGTGATCTTTTATATAAACATGGAACAAACGGTTTGTCAAGACTAATATTGTATGGCTAGAACGCTAGAAAACTAAAAGCATTGTGCTAGCTGGGCTTCATGTAGCCTAGCTGGCTGTGCCGGTGGACAATGCACAATGCAGCAATGAAGCAGTTGATCGGGAAGAAAATAGAAGCAGTCTGCTCCCAAGTTCTGTTGAGAGCATGCACCCATAATATAGATGTATAACCATGCATGTATAAACATTATTTCCTCCTGTCCTCCTTTTCCTTGCTGCTAGTCTTCATAAAACAAAGCTTAAACAAAGTGCTGATTGCGTATCGTTTATCGACTCCCACCCACTTTCGTACCTTCACAGAATTTTGTGCCGAGGCGGTATGTGCAAAAGTGGGTGGGTTCACCCTACCTCTTGCCGCCGCAGTGGGCGCAGCTGTGTGTGAATGCCTCTTAAGCCTATGAGTGCTGCAGGGGGAGGAATTATACATGCAAGGCAGGGGTAGGTGTAGGAGGGGCATGCATTCTGAGCTGTTTGTTTTTTA
>JAODOY010042670.1:0-15517 GCA_025399855.1 Forbesichthys papilliferus | reverse complement strand
GGTGGAGAAACACAATCCATCAAACACACATCCATATACAGAGACTGGCAGATGGACGGACCGACAGACCGACAGACAGCTAGCCAAACCTGTCACCACACACCCATGTACTCTACAAAACATTGCCAGGAAACACAAGCACATGGTGCATTGTCATCCACTAGAGGCTGGGTTGGTGGATCACTGCAGACGTTTAAGTTACATCCCCTAAACAGGTTTCTAGCACAATATATAGCATTAAAAAATATATATATATAACCATGAACATAATTGAAAAATGCTTGCAAACACATACATTTTATTTAAAAACTAGCGTTTCGTTTTTAACGTTTTAAATACCCCCCCCCCATTTGTATACCTCCTCGCACTCTGCTCCATGGAACACCACCAGGCTATCACACTCCCTGCACTTGGACGGGGCTCGCAGCTTCCTCAACCTGTGTGTGTGGGCAGCCTTGGACATCTGTGCGTTCCTGAAGGGGCCCGGGGAGCTGGCTGTCTCCGTCACCATCTCTCCTAGGCCTGGGCCACAAAAAGACACTTATTGGCCACAGGCGAGGCGGAGTGGAGAAACTACGATTCCCTTTCCCCGTTAACGCCTGTGTTTTGTACGATTTGCCCCTCCCGACAATCGCGAAGGGCGAGGCTGGTTGGAGCCGAACATCTGCCCAAATTATCCAGTAGTGTGAGGTGTTTACAGACCGAATATTATCGTCGTCGACTGCTCGGCTCCCAAAAGTCGAATCTTGAAATCCTGTAGTGTGTGGGGTACAGCGATTGGAACGCCAGCATTATCACGCAATAGCCAATGAGACGTGAGCTGACTGGGTCACAACAACGTCGCCATAGATACTAGCAACCATGTATGGTATGTAGCTTCACTGGCTGTAGCAAGTCATGATTTTTCCGTTTTCTCAGCCATGTCTTGACTGCATCCAGAGTTATGTTTCTCTGTGCAAGATATGTAGCACACTCAAGTGCTAGTACGGCAACAGCGATCTGTGTATTGACGGCATGATTGAGAGTCCACCTCCCTGTTTGTTTTGCTTATGTTTGACACGCGAGTTTCTGTGAGATCCCATGTTCCTGGAATCGCCACTCAGAAATAATTTGGAATAATCGCCAAGTGTGTGGTCCTGCAACTTGATTGAATAGTCTAGTGTGTGGTTGTGTAGGATTAAATATAACAAATATGTCACATCGGTCGTTATGTCGATATGTCTGTGGAACGTTTTAAAATCGGTTAAAATGTGAAAATCCTGTAGTGTGTGGCCAGCATAACATAATATGTAATTATCTTCCGTTTGTTTCCTAGTGTAGATTGTAACTGTAATCCTTTTTTTTATTTTAAAACACATTTTGAAATAATGTAGTTAGCCTCATTAGGTACAGCTTGATTACGTAGCTAGCTAGTATATATTTTCATGTACACAAATATATTCCCCATCCTATCATTCAAAAGAGCTCTATTCATTGAAGTGAACAAAAAATTAACTAAAAGTAAAAGTAGGTTCAAATTAGGCGGTTACTATAACAATGAGAACATATAAATAACCCATTTGCCAAGCGGGAGAGGTCAACACAGGCAGGAACTGTAAGCTGAGACCTGTGGCCAAAATCAACATGGTCCCCCATCTGTGCAGCTGTGGCAAGTTGGAAATCATTTGCTGGAACATTAGTCTGTCACACACAAGCAAACCAATGACAATGTTTGGCTATGGGGTGTGTGGCCCTTTTTCCCCCTCCCACCCTCTCTCTACTCGCACACACGCACGCACACACACGCGCACACACACGCGCACACACACACACACACACACACACACAGTACAGCACAACACACACCAAACCGCAAACAATACATTTAGCAACCAGACCTAAAAACACAAACATTTCTTGGAGGCAAGTAATTACACACACAAGGAAACACACACACAAACAAACACAGCCAACCCTGACCATTGTCTGAAGGCGAATGCAGCTCTCTGTCGTCCAGATCATCGGCCGAGGACATTGTGCCAGTGGAAGGTGTTCTGGGCAGCCGTCGTTTGAAGTCACCTGCGCCCGTGTCAGAATCACAGTCAGAATCAACGCGGAAGTCTGTTCCTAGGTGGAAGTGAGCACACTCATATTCACAGCACAGTGATGTTGACTACACACATGGCTGACATAAGATATACATAAGCTAAAGGCTGCGCATACAGTAGACAGAGTTATTATTCTACTCTATAAACATTACATTCAAGAGTCAGTTGCAATGTGTCTCTCATGCTACTGTAGTTTAGTTGAAAGGTATATATTAACCGCCAGTGACGATAAAGAGGAAGTCTAACTGAACAAAATGAAAGGAGACAGACAATGACAGACTTTACAGTAAAATCAGGCTAAATAAACACTACTTAGCTACTGTAGTTCTGTAGTCATAAAATAGGTAAGCTACATTTTCTGCACTGGGGTTAATGCTAACTATTTTACATTCTTTTCTGATAGAATTCATGTCTTGCTAAAACAAAATGTTTCTTTAATTTAAAGATTTTACTTTATCTCAATCATTCAGAATATTTATTTAGTTAAATACACAGACGCTAAGAGATAAAGACGATGGTGTTACGGTGTGACTATATCGTCCGTACCTGGGCTAGCCGTCGGTGAGTCCATGGATCTGGACTCACTGCTGCCACCGGCACTCTCCGAGTCGCTACACATCCCTCCCTGGCTGCCCTGACTACCTGAGGCCCAGGCTCTGAGTGGGGCCTGGCCTGAAGCAGAGAACACACAGACAAGATGTTGTCGTTCTCACACAGAGATACGGTACGTATACTTGTGATGCTTAGTAGCAACACACATTCAAATGTCCCATGTGCTGAGTAGGAATTACACTATTTTAGCTTGAGACCTGAAAAAAGAATCCCTCATGGGAATTCACAGTTGAGATGTTCAACAGGGTTGCCAACTCTAGCAAAGGTAGGCTAAATGCTGCACTCTGTAGTTTGTAGCACAAATGTAGTTTCCATGTGTTTGACCAGCACTAATGTTTTGCTAGGAGATAACAGAATCCCATAATGGATCAGTTGTAACGGGCAGTTTTGAAGACGGAGAGTGGTGAGAAAGAGAAGGCCACAAGACATTTAGCTAGCCCCATAATGTCCAGGCAGCGTGTATCTCCATAACATGAATCAAGCTTGCAAAGTATAGTCTTCCTTCCTACATACATCTTTGCAGAAGTGGGAAGTTAGGTCATACATTTCTCGGTATACAGCAGACAGCTGCAATCAATTTCTCTTCCATTGTTAAGCACAACCCACCATCTTTCTCTAGTCCTTGCTACCATTATGAAACCTCATCCTGTAAACCCCCATTTGATATTTGAAACAACAGGTCTTTGACTTTCAGTTAACTGTGTGCCCTTTATTAGATTAGTACGTGGAGGGGGAAGAGGGGGGTATAATCAGGCTATATCCTTAAATCATAGACCGTTAAAGCTCCAACTTCTGCCACATGTGTAAACATCACATACTTTTAAAATCCCTGATGGTGAATTGTGTCCAAATATGTGCTTCTGATTAGGTGAACATGAATAAAACCATGGCGTCAAAAACTGGTAGCCCTAAATTGGCAACCCATTGTTCAATAGCATTATATACACTCGTCTGAAGCTCATCTAATTACAGTAACAGATATGCTGTGTAGAGTAGGTAGACCCTGGCCTCCATTAAAGGCCAGTGGTTTGTTTCAGTGTGTGCACCTGGTAGGTCTGTGCTGCTGCTGGACCTCAGCTCCTCCATCTTCCCAGGCTGGGACTGGCCAGGACTGTCCACTTCATCTCCACTCAGGACCTCCCCAGACACTTGGGACAGATTACCGTGGGATGAGTGGGAACTGCCCACCGACATTTTCTGGAACAGAAACCTGAAACCACACATTTCAAATAATCTAAATAGAGATGACCTGGGAATTTGGGGTTCCTGAGGTGCTACAGAATGGAGGAGACTAACATTCATATGTGACAATGTCAAAAAGGTTTTTATAAATGTGATTTTCACAAGAGGCAAAACAAAGACAGCTGTGCAACATTCAAATCTTATAGAAACCTGCTTTGGTTAAACAATGGGTGAAGGAGGAACTTTTCTCCAAACACTGAATGTCTATTCTCGCGAAAGTACCTTTCACCACAACAAATGTGTCACGCTCACCACTATAGAACCAAAGCAACACAAACCAAGCACCTTAGTTTGGAGGACAGATTTAAAGTGACAAGAAGTGACTGTAAAAAGTTATTTTCTGAGGCCAAACCTGGTCACAGGAGAGGGCCGATATTTAACCCTGTTCTCACAGCGAGGTCGACGTGTCGGCACAGCTCTAAACCAGCGCCAAAATCTCACGCTCGCAATCTCAACTGCTGTGTTCAACCCGCGCCACAGATATTTCCTGAGGAAGGGCAGCGAATTCAACACGCATTCTCTCTCCCTGCGGTACTCACTCTGGTCTCTCTCTCTTCCTCTCCCTCACTCATTGACTCATTGTCACCCTCGCTGAAAGAAGAACCAGCCACAACCATAAACAGACCAAACACTTGTGCAGGCCAGCGACCCAAAGCCATTTTGAAACACTGACTCTAAACACAGGAACATTTAGCAAAGGGCCACAATTATGTCAAAACTATCTCTAAACTTCCATGACAGGAATAAGCCTAGATAATGATAGACGGTGGAGACAACACACCTAATTTTAACTCTTTGGTCCAGACAAAGCCCTGTGGTTTTAAGTTCTTAAAGGGGTAGTGTGTATGGTCTGGTTTCACCATCCCTCATTGAAGAGACATATTCTTTGTTTGTTTATTGTTGGAGACTGAGGAACATTACCGGATGTGACCGAAGCACAACTGGCAATTACTTTATTCTAATTTCTCGTATCTTAAGTGTTTTCCATTTACTTATATGAAAAAATGCATACATGTTGGTCCTGTTGGGTTCAGAGCGATAACACAAGCCCAGGGGACGGTCCTACCTTGCGTTGTCGGAGGAAATGGAGTCCGAGTGCGCGCGCTCTTTGGGCGGGTGTCGGGGCAGTCTGCGGACAAACTCTGAGTAGCGCTGGCCCGGTTCGTACAGCTTAGCGCTCTGACCCAGAGCCTGCTGGTGAGCAGGCAGCGATACGGTCTGGGCCTGCTGCATCTGGAACCAGTTCACGGTTACCTGGGACAGCACATTATACACATGGATAGGAGCCTTGTGGTTAAACTACATATCAATAACATGACATGGTCATTGAAATACTCATATCAATTAAGCAATTAGCCTTGAACACTGTCCCAAATCAATAAATAGAAGTAACTGATTCATAATAGCTCTTTGTAGCTTTTCTTATACCGTTACATAGTGTTTATCTATTGATTATGATGATGCTTTTAATCACGTGGTCGTTAGCTGACAGATAAGTAAGTTGTTAGCCGCGTGGGCTGCATACGCACAGCTTTGAGCGTCAGGTCACACTGGAAGATGAGCTCGCGCAGCTGGCTGAGGGCGGTGCTCTTGATGTTGGCCAGGTCAATCTTCCTGAGGTCGGCGTCGGCCACGCAGCTCCGGCACTGGTCCTGAGCCTCCTCCGCCTGCCCCGGGGGGAGGGGGAGATACCGTTAGCGGGGGGGAGGAGGTCGGGAGGGAGGGAGGGAGGGCTGGTGTAGTGATTCAGGATGGAGTCGTGACCTGTTGACTTTGGTGCTGACGCGTGCTAAGATTTGCTCTTTCAAAGTGTACCCCCACACACACACACACGCACAGTGGGTTGTGTGTGTTTACAGACACCAGATTCTCTCCTCAACACGCACACAGAACGGACAGCTGTGCCTTTTAATGGACACTGACTTACCTTAAGCAGGGCCTCTTCCTCCAGCCTCCTCTTCCTCTCCAGCTGCTTGTTCCCACTGTTGGCCTGCTCCTCCTGGGAGCGGCTGGCGGACGAGTGGGCTTTCTGGTACTCTTCTCTGCGCTGGCACTGGAGCGCCCGCGCCTTGCGTACGCTGGCATCCGCATCGTGCTGCCAAAACCACACAGGAAGGAAGGCAGGCAGGCAGGCAGGCAGGCAGACAGACAGACAGACAGACAGACAGTCAGCAGTGCCGGCGTGACTCAGGTGTGCCACATTCTGAACCCTCTGTGGTTTAGCAAGTTTTTACATTACAGTCTAAAGCAAGCGGTAAACAGTTGGTCCACGCGAATACCTTCACAGCTACACAAACCGCTACTCAATCCTATCAACCTATCAATCAAAGCTTTGAGAATTCCCTCACAAATCTTGTTTTTCAGCTAACCAATAAAATTATATTTCATTTAATATCAGTTACATTTCAGCATCCTGTAGTAAAATGTAAACCCAGCCTAATGGCTCACCAAATGATGTTAGAAATGTCTCACCCATTCAGTTTGCCATATGTGAAATTTCATCATTTTGTATTTACAAAGAACACGTATGACGCATAATTGTACGTGAGATAGCAGCACATCCATACTGCATGTTTGTTTACATGTTGGTCCATACCATTTTCTTCTGCTCTTTCTGCCACTGCTCCTTAATGTCTTTCCTCATCTTGTCCAGTTCGGTCTTACGGGCCAGGAGGGGCTGAGGGACAGAAAGTCAAGTCAAGGATCGCTCACTGTGGTAGCCAATAGAAAAACAGCATTCAGGACTTGACGATAAATGTGAGGGATTTGTAATTCATCAATACGCACTGATAAACGAATAGTAGCTGCAATTCCTACCTGTATGAATTTATTTGTTTGGAGAGCCACTGCAGTCTGAATGACCACCTGGCTATTTTCAATGTCATTCTTGAATGTGGAAATGTAGATTTCACTAAACGGCATGTAGTCCTGAGACAATGCAAAGCAGAAGGTGAGCATTTCAGATGCATTGTGCATTTATAATATACAAGTTACGGTATATAGGGTTACACAATATCAACCAATATTGAGAATAACAACCTAATAGTACCTGTTGACTTGCCAGTGTCTTTGCGGTCTCTGCAATTTTGGAATAACTTTTAGCGCACTCAATATCTACAAGAGAAAATTGAAGAGATTGAGAAATGTTGTGGGATGTTAATATCTGGTTCAATTACAGGACACCTCTTAACTAACAGTAGTATGCAGGTATATCAATAGCAATGCATATAGGGTTTAATAGCTAAACCTTGATGTCTCACCCATGGCTAGCCGTTTCTCCATCCAGCCCATGATGTCTTTGATGTATTTGGACCAGGCCTTTGCATAGAACAGCGCAGACTCCACCCCGCTGTCATGTGTCAGTAGGATCCGGTCCACTTCCTCCTCCCGTGACAGGGCCACCTCTAGATCAGGAGCGGACAATACAGGCATTAAAATGCAGTGTGTTTGATTAAATGTGTCGTAAAACACAGCAGAAGTCCTCGAGCAACATGCCTGAAGTTAGTACACAACATCGTCTGCATAGAATTCAGATGTTTAACAGAGGCAGAAATCACATGGGAGAGAGGTGGTGCAATATGATATGAAAGTGCCAGGCATTCCTAGGCGAGGAGAAATTAAAACCTAGACATTTACGCTAGGCTTCATGGTAACGGTCGGTAGAAGTAGAAGTAGTTCTGGAGTTCTGGAACTTTGCATGCTCGACGGTGTCGCTCTTAAAACGCCCTTAACTCATCACTGACTCCCAGCTGCCTGCCCCATGTGTTCCCCATACAGAGCTGCTGCTGGGGCCAGGAATGTCAGACATGTGGACCGAGAGGGGAAGAGGCAGCCCGCAGCCAGGATGAAAAAAGCAGCAGAAATAACAGAGCTTGAGGCGTAGGCTTTAGGGCGGGTCTACCTCAGGCATTCAAGGGACCAGAGCCTAAAGCGTGGAATCCACCAAGGCATAAGGAGCCGACATGTGAAATATGATAAGATGTTGACGTGCACGTGCGCCATCGATGTGGACACTTTGGCTATAGCAATATGGAAATTGTTTGATAGAATGGTTGATAGTTTCAAGAATGGTTGATAGTTTCAGTTAAATGCACTAAATGTAAACCACCAGGAAAGCGCATGGCGAATATGTACAGTCTGGTTTGGTTGCATGAACAAACCCAAAGCATGCTCCCTCAAATCATATCCCTTGATAATGGAGAGTCAGTCAATCAGGTGTATTGTTCAGTTACACCATCAACACATGACACAACAGAAACAGCGTAATGTGAGAAAAACATTCAATACAAATTGTACAGGAAAACCATAGAGAGAGAGCGAGAGAAGAGAAGTAACACAACACTTAGTTTAGTATCACCTTGATGCTTTCAACATTATCCATGATTATCAAGAGACACAAATTAAACACGTCATCGTGATAGAATGTTCAGCTACTATATATCACCCAGCCCTAATAAAAGCCAGGTGGGTAGAGTATATTCAAAAATCTGTGTAGCATTTCACAAAATATCATCCAAACAAACACTGTTTCTGCTGGGGACACATGGCTGTAGTACTAAAAACACAACAACATGACATGATGTTTGTCCTTTCTTTAGACTAAAATGCCTTGGTAAATTATACAACCCATTTTAAGCTGTGACAGTGTGTTATTACGAAATTCTGCAAAATGCCATGTATTATTCCGCTCGCTTGTGGTTAGGGTTAACCCCACCCCCCCACCCATTTTAGTTTTCCTGTACTCTGATTGGTTTGTTACTAGCTTTGGGAGATGGCTACCTCCATCATAGCAACAGAAGAATCCACCAAGCAGAAAAACCTATCGTCGACTTGGCAGATTCCAGCCTGTAATCAATTAGCAGGCTCATTAGCTTGCTTCGGCCCAGGGCAAATAAAAGCTTTGCATAGCACCCATGAATAACCTCTACATTGCAGTGGCTGTGTTTTATACAGATGTATTCAGGGGGAGATGACTAAATGTGTAGAGCACTCACCCGCAAGCTCAGGTTTCTCTGCACCATATCCTTCGGGATCCACAGAGAGATTGTCAAAAGACTGTAAAAAAGACATGGTCAAATACATTTCAGCACAGAATGGATGAGAAGTAAATCCACAAAGTGGGATTTCGGTAGTATCTTTGTGTAATATCTTCTTGACTTCAACACCCACCCAAAGCAGAGAAAGCAAGCCTTTGAGGTTTCTTTATAAGTAGAGGCTTTGTAAAATCAACCCTTTAAACAGAGCCCTCAAAATACAGCCCTTTGAACCTTGTAATGTTGAAAGCTCTGCTTTGAAGAAAAAAAATGGCAGAAACACAGAAGAAAGGAAGTTGTAACATGTGTCCTACCCTGCTTCTCCTAGTCTTGGAGACCCCCGACCCTGAGACGCTGTCCACATCTCCCATAAGGAAGTCAGAAACTCTGCATGGGGGGAAGGGGGGGGGGGGATTTATGATATGTATTTCATTATATAGAATTAATTAATTACAATACAGTGCAATAAAGCATTTTAATTAAGAAATTCATTCAGAAACAATACTTTTTTCAACTAACAAATACTACAACAAGTAACAAAAACACGTGTTGAAAAGATAAACATATGCTGTACTCACACATTGCCAAATGTGAATGCCAAAGTGTCAATAGATGTGTATATCTCGCCAAATATAGCCTTTTTGTTTTCTGGCTTCACTTCCTTGAAGTTAACGCCTGTTGAAAAAGTTAAACCACATAAGGACTTTAACCCAAACAATCACATTTAAACTAGATTTGGCTGGTAGAGTGAAATGACAATCCAGTGTAGCAACCTAAATAAGCAGCCTGTCACTAAACAAATTATTTGTTAAATTTGGTGAAATCATTTAATGTTAATAAACTTAATGGTTAACTTAAACATAACAGTAAATGGGCACTATATTCATTTATGTGATAAATGGGCTGATAAACAAACAACAATGCTTGTATTTCAATGAGAACATTATGCTGCAACTGGAACTTGTGAAGATTGGGTTACTACCACTACAGAGGGAAGGCCCACTCCATAAAGTGCCAACAACAATTCAAAGGATGATGCAATTACACAGGTATAGACCTCTTAATAGTTACCAGCAGACAGCCAGGGACAGACACACAGTCAAATGTCTTGATATCTTCCTGTCTTTTTTCTCAAACATCCAACAAAGTCACAATCACATCCTCTTGTTACTAGGTGGTTTAGAACTCCTTAGGAAATCTTATTTTCTAGTCATGCGAAATATAAGATTTGTCATCATCTGCACATTTTTCTTCGATAATTTGAATCTGCTATGTATCCTCACGCCGTAGAACTGCAAAGCCATACAGGCTTTTGCAACCCGTCGAGAACTGAGCGTGTGCAATAATCTTTCTCTTACAGGAAATGGTTTACTCAGCAAGAGGACATTTGCAGAAAGCAATCAGAGGAACCAACACACACACGCAGAGAAATCCCTCTCCCTGCCACAAGAAAGGCTTACCCAGAAAAAAAAAGATAGCCTTCAATAACACTTACCCTTTCCTTTCCAACAGCCATCGACCACGTCTTGTATCTCGAAAAAACACAAACAGCTCTCTGAACCACTGAGCATAAACCTGCCGATATTACGTTCACCCTCAGATGGATCCTGGTCAACGACAACTTCATCTTGTTGCTTTCATTTTGTCTTCATGAGAAGGAAGTGGTCGAAGTGGACCGGTGCTGCAGCATTTCAGGTTACGGGCTAGTCCATTTAACGGCAAAAGGAGAGCAGAGCCAGAGGTGTAAGCCTCAACAAAGCACCACCCTTGCCCTGAATGCAAGTGGAGCAGGCTGAGGCCCCAGAGCAGGAGCGCTGACTTCTTCCTCAGGACATCCTGTGAGTCTCACAACAATGATTCCAGAGTGAAGCCACCACCCCCAGACACCGCTTAAATATGGGAACTGCATCGCTGAAAGTACAGTCCATTGTTTCATAAGCAAGAGCCCAGGCAAAGATGACATTAGCCAGAGAAAAATGTCTTCGGAGAGTTAAAGAATGTCTGACAGTCTCTTGATTTGAGTTTCCTTGACAGGAACACAAATAGGCCTTCCCAGGGTTAATTCAGCAGGAAATTATTCATTATTAATCAAATTTGCTTCTTTTGTAAATCAGCAACATAACAAAGAAATTAATAAATAAATTATAATACTTTAGACAGACATTTCTCGATTTGTATTGCTGTTGTTACCAGCATTACAAAATATATCATAACCTTCATTTTAGGTAGACCTGAAAGAGTAATCGTTTTGAAATCAAAATTCTGATTTGAACCAATGCAATTAGCAAATCACAAAGCATGCGATGTATATGCGCATCTGACCCAGTTTTTTGTAGCGTCAATGGTTGTATTTGCATGCCGTCCTCCTTGATTGATGGTAATTC
The DNA here is from genome assembly GCA_025399855.1 of Forbesichthys papilliferus. NCBI lineage: Eukaryota > Metazoa > Chordata > Actinopteri > Percopsiformes > Amblyopsidae > Forbesichthys > Forbesichthys papilliferus. The sequence continues at coordinate 4,159 of JAODOY010042670.1, read as the reverse complement.
TAACTAATCAGTGCAGTGCTCTGTGCGCAGTGCTCCTCCAGGTCTACCAGTCATGTTCTGAAATGCAAGACGATTTCTATGGTACGTAGCCTGGCTACACGGCACGCCCATAACCAACAACACGTGAAACACATTCGTGGGAGATCTGCTGAAAAATTGTCTCCGCTGAGCTAGAAGCAACATCGGAAAATGTAGGGTAATCCCGAAGAAAAACAAAAACTGGTCAACGACGAACACCTCACCTGTAGTGCCAGCTGTAGTGGTTGTTTCTCAGGCGGAGCTAAATCAGAGCTAGATCATGATGAAGTTATGTGTGCCACATCTGCGTAAATAACAGCGCACATAACCGCTTGTTCCGACTGATTGGCCGAGCACCCATAAAAACCATAATATAATAACAGCGCCCATTAAGGTGCACAGACACTGGAACTATAGTAAAATTGCCAATGTGCACGGACTGTGGTGTAAAAAAACTAAAAAAATGAAACCGACTGTAACTGTGGTTACCATGCTGACACCTGTGAAACGGGTCTGTAGGCTCATTCACATGTCCACGATAAGTTGTTCACACTGTTATGACACATGCGCACGCGCGCACACACACACACACAGTGAGGAGCTAAGTTAGAAAGGATGAAATTCAATTTTGTTTATAATTGTTCTTCTCTTCACTTGTGTGTGTAGTAAGAATGAATACTGGTTTACCTAGATCTATCCATTAACCAACAATAAGACAAAACAAAATATACAATGAGATTATTTGCAGAAAATAAAAACCGTCTTGACAGACGCCAGCATTTCTTCAGGCAAAGATGGGAAGGGAATGAGTTTAATTAACTTGATTGTGGGCCACAGTGATTTCGGTGGAAAGAAGAATTAATAAAAAGTATAGTGGTATGTGATGAATAAAAAGTAATACTGGATAAATAAACTGGATGATATGATGGTATGATAGAATCTGTAAGTGAGAACATCTATGGAAAACAATAAGATGGTGTTAATGTGTCAACTGTGTCAGCCAACTAAAACAGTTGAATTGACGAGATATCGTCAGTGTTTTAAAATAGGTTGCTCTTTTGCATATCTGAGCTGGGATAGGGGTCCTTCCTGTGTTTTCTGGCAGCCGCCCAGACTTCCCAGGTGTCCTGGTCGACCATCAAAGCTTCAGGCTGCCGGAAACAAAATCCCAATGACACTCACCTGAGGTCTCACTCAGTAGTACCAGAACTAGTCCAGCAGATGGGCTTGTTGGTCACAGAGCTGGTGGAAGTCACCCTCTAGTGGGCAGCCACTAATTTTCTGAGGTTTTTTGTTCAATGACACCAAATGATTCTTGAAAGCCAATCAAATACAATACAATTATCTAAAAAATAACACTTACAGTCAAACAGTGAACACCACCTGACTGCAATGTGATTAAGGGCTATATAAAGAAATACACTTGACCACCTTCTATGGATCCATTGGATTAGTGCCATTTAGTGTTTCAATCAAATTAAATTGATTCAATTAAATTGAAATTGAATACTGTTCACATGTGTTTTCAGGGGCTGCCCTAAGAAACCCCCAGTCATGTAACACACGGTAAACCCAGTATAGCAGTCTTTAATGGCAGGCAGATGCCCCCTAAAGCAAAAATGTCAGCCAAGGAGCTTTTGGACATTTTCATAATACTATACTATAATGTATAAAAGCCTATATAATCTGAAGTAAGATGCAAGTTTCTACGGCGTTCTGCTAGTAAAGTGACATAAAGTGTGGATACATACGTAGCTTTGTGCCCGTTCTAACAAATATACTGTACCATTACCATCTCAATACCCTTCTGGGTTCTACACCTGCCTTGATCACGGTGAGTCTCAGTGTCTCCACTGTGAAGTGTTTCTGAATGGCCTCATACCTGTACTCTAGTCACATTCTCAACATGATTCCGGCATCTCTCAGAGGTGACGGCATTCTTAGTTTGCAGGCCGTGGCTCAGATGGGGAGATAGCAGACTGCCCGTTACATCCGCACACATACACACACTCACCAGCGAAAGGAAGAGAATAGAGCAAAAGTGACCACAGGATGCCAAGAGGCCTGCTGGGCTGCAAAAATATGGAATGCCAATTATACCCCCGTAGCCTCTGCTCTTCATTCCTGAGCGCACGCCAAGCCAAGTGCAGAGGATTGAACTTGGAGAAGATGAACTCGAGTTAAAATTCCACTTGTTTGTATTTATTCAGGACACCATGAAGGGTTCTTTAGCTGAAGGACTTCCACTCAATCATTTTCCACAGCTGTTCTCATACTAAGAGGAGCATGAAACAACTTTGACCGAGCAGAAGGCAACAGAACAGCAATAGAATAAGATGGTTCACACGGTAGGGTAAAATAAAAAAATTAAAACCTGTCCTGAATCCGAGATGCTTCTACAAATCAGGGTACGTTAATATCATCTGTGCATCTGTGTTCACAGCAGCGTGACGCGCAAAATGCGTGCTAATAAGTGAGAGGTGCTGACCTTTGACCTTGGCGATGACTGTGCCAGCGGCCCCTAGGATGTCCACTGAGTTGAGGGTGTGGTGTTTGCCAATGACAGCCTTGAGGACGCGAACCAGCTCAGCCAGGCGCTCCTGAACCATCTGCTGCACGCGGTCTTGGTTTTCTGGAAAGACATTATATTATCAGTCTACAGTACACAGAAAGCCTGGCAGACAATAGGCTGCCATGATATGTCAGGAATCCAACCACCATAAGTGCGTTTTTCATAAATGCATTTAATCTGCCAGTCCATGCTGTGACTACATATTATCAGCCTTCTCTTTTCAGTCATCTGAAGGCAATTTGATACTTTGAATTCCTTTGGCATTAACTGGCACAGACGTCACAAACAAATTCTTTCTCCACACTTATGACATGTAAGGCACTACTGTAAATAGGCTAGTATCAAGCTACTGGTATATCACTCACACATTTGTCAATTACATACCCTCCGTAACACTATGGTCATATGAAAGTGGTTTATTGAAAGTTTCTAGTAAGAGCAACAAGAAAATCAGTGATGCAGCCTTTATTAACTATGCCTCCAAACTTTGGAACCTATAAATATCTTTAACTTTAAACTTAAACATCTATTCAAATTAGTTTTTAATTAGCTTGTAACTGCACTGCAAAATTGCTACAGAAAATGGTGCACGTGAGTTGTCCATATTAATGTGCTGTTCTTATTTTGTTATATTTGTTATGTAATTTCAGCATCATATTATGTATTTTTATTGATTTCTTTTAAACATTCTTATTCCCCTTATGTTGCAAAAAAATAAAGACCACACAAAGGCCCGGTCGCCATACCAGTGTTGTTGCGGTGGGAAAAAGACCTGTGGCAGGCCTCTTTGGAACGGTGATCACAGAGACAGATTACGTATAGCAACACTGTATTGTCCCGTTATATCCCGGTCTATCAATCCCACCGAACAAGCATAGTTTATATCCATGGTGCTGATGACATTCTGACATAGCAATAAAAAGGATAAGATATATGCCTTTTGCATCAGTTTACATTTTTTTTATCTGATTCCTTTAACCATTTGTATTAATGCTTATCTGCATTTATGCATTTGTTTACGGGCAGCATGATTGTAGATGTATTCCCTCTCTGTAAAGCACTTTGAGTTGCAATTCTGTATGAAAAGTGCTATACAAATAAAGATTATTATTATCATTATTCCCCTCTGGGCTAATAAGATGAAGAATGAAAAGAACAATGTGTGGATATCTATGTCTAATTCTATTCTACTCTGTTCTACAGTGAGATGGTAAAAAGCCCCACACTTGTTGCAGCAAGACCGCACTATGATGCAACCACTCTATTCAGGCAGTTAACACCGGGACTCTGAAAGACACACATTCAGACAAACTACTGTAGCTGCACTGTCAGACACCTGAGGTGAAGTGGTAGCCATAGAGACCGTCCACTAACAACAGCCATCAACATCATGAAGGGACCAGAGCCATGTAAAGAGATAATTGCGTCATCTCCGTTCACTCTAATGGACCGTTTTTTTCACAGCAACGGAACCTCAAAATAGTTAGCCTAAATTAGTTTCTAGTTATTTAGTTTACCTAAGTTAGGAAATACTAAAAGTACCCTATACATTTTATTTTAAACGTTAAT
>JAODOY010042659.1:0-19997 GCA_025399855.1 Forbesichthys papilliferus | reverse complement strand
AAAGAGTATTCGAATACTCGTTCGGAAATACCATCAAGTATTCGAAACCTGTAAAATGGTATTCGGGACAGCCCTAACACACTATGATATGTGCCATGTACTTCCTAAGATGACTTCCCTACTGTGTGTGCGCATGGATTATAAAGATGTAACCCTATATCCGGGTCAAATTCTAGATATATTCTCAAACTAGCAGTTATGTTATGTTTATGTTAGTGTAAAGCCTTATTTAATTCCTGGCTAGTCCCGTATGCACTCGAGCAGTATGTACTCTATATAGGGAAATGTGTGCAATACTACTACTGCCTTTTCAACACACTGTTTCTCCAGGCAGTGGGTTGTGTGTACAGTGGTCTGCAGGTGTTGTCTGAGCGCTCTGCTATGGTAACCAAAGCTCTGGATTACATGGGAGATGTGCTCAAGTACATCAAACCATACATGGTTACCAAGAGCCAGGAGGGCCTGCAGCTGACCTACTGGGCTGTGGGTAGGTGTAGGAGCCATGCACGTTATCCTTGACACACACACACACACACACGCGCGTACAGTATACTGTATATGTGAATGTGTTAGGGCTGTCAGACCCGATTATTAAAATGTAATCATGAATGCTTTACGTAATTAATTGCATTTATAAATCAGATATTTTTACATGTATCTACATTTAAAATGTAGCATACATGTTTTATATTATATATATTTAAATATGTTATATTATTGTTACTTGTACTCAGTTTAGTAAACAGTTTTAATGATAACCTTTGTATTTCAGTATGAATTTAAGATGTGACTGCCTCTTGTTCCAGGCTGTATAGTGAAGCACTGGAGCCCCCTGCTGGCTACATCAAAAGCCCAGCAGCTGCTGTTCCGCATAATAGATAGCCTACTGCTGCCCCATAACCTTACACAGCAGGACAAGGCCCTGAGAAGTAGCCTCCCATTATATTTGCAGGTTAGCTCTACCAGCTTGGCTCAGCCAAGCTAAATAGTGTATCTTCATCTATACAATATTAACATTTCATGATGTTTCAACCATACACTCTCAGCAAGGGCCATGGATGATTTTATACAGAGATTATATAGAAACATTTTAACCCTTCAAATGCAGATTTAGTATAAAAAATTGAATTTTGTCAATATGAAAACCAGTATTAAGGTGTCATCGCAGTTCAGTAGTAGTAGTAGTAGTATTATTTAGTTTACAGCTCATAAAATACATTTTAGGGTGCAGTTACACTTTATGGTCCATGGCCCAATTTGGACATGTGGCCCAATTGAAATCAGAAACAGACTAAATTACCTTGATTTGAAGGCTTTTGCTCATTTATGAAACTCTCATGTAGATGTGATTTTCGCTAAAGGTATTTGTACCATAATGCACGTTGCATGCTACTGGATACAGTGTATGTGCTACGGGGACCCACCTTCTCTGAACGTTGTGCTATCCTGCCAACAATTCCACCTGTGACTCTTTTTTGGAGTTAGCCATTGGTCATAGCTTGGTTCTCCTGCAGGGTTTGTCTGTGGCGGCCGGCCTGTCTTTAGGCTCAGGCGTCTACCTGAAGAAGCAGCTGTGCTCAGTCATCAGCCGCTATTTGGACCACTTCCTTCCCACCGCACCCTCCGCCATCATTAGCAGCCACCCTGTGCTCCTGGGTGCCTGTGAGGCCACGCCCAGCCCCCAGGGCACAGCACTGAGAAAGATTATCTTGCAGGTGCTCTGGTACGTCTCTAAGGAACACATAATAACTACTAGATGAATTCACTCTGTTCTAATAAGAGAATATTATAGTTCATTCAGATATAAACACTGACTGTTCTTAGTAACAGTAGACTATTCAGTTTGCTAGGTTATTATACTTAAACGAAGCGAAGGTTGAACTTTTGCACCAACAAAAAATACCATAGAGGTACGAGAAAATGTTGCTATGGGCGATATGCGGACAGCACTTGGTTTAAGCTTCGTTTATCCATGTAGATTAGCAGCGAGAAAGAGGACGAGAGTAAATATTGAAATTATAGCAATAGTAATCATTTATACATCCATGTTATGGGTGCATGCTCTTAACAGAACTATTCTGTTTTCTTCTATTTTCCTCATGTGTTTGCACTTACTGCGCTGAGTCCACTGTTTTGGGCCACCGGCATAGCCGGCTACATGAAGCCCATCTAACACCGCACTAGAAAACTTGTTTTTATTTTATTTTCAGCGGATCTCTTAATTTCGCCAATATTATTTTTGAAACAGTTTGTTTCGATTAAACAAATATTTATAGAAGATTGAAATTTGTATATTCTCTATCGCCAAGTAGTGCTGTGCGATAAAACTATATCGTATGATGATAGAAAAACATCCACCGTCTTAAATTATGCTTTATCTTTTGTATTTTTGTTGGGAACATCACACTCTTTACTGCAATAATATTTGTCATTTGGAGTCCGTATTTTGCGCGGATTACTGTTTGCTTTTTAATGGCGAGGCTTTTATTGCACTTCCAGTAGTTTTCATCATCTCTCTCTCTCCCCCGCTGTCAGTCTTTCCCTCCCCCATGCAGGGCACCGGCCCTCCAGGACCAGGATTGCCCACCCCGGGTTTAGTTGCATACGTTATGCAGTCAGTGGGTTATGTATGTTCGTGTTAGTAAACAATCATAAATTACAGCAAAACGCTGTAGAGACAATATTAGGTTTATTTAAACACATTTAGTTTATCTCCTCTGCTCACTGTGGTTCAGAGGCTGCCCCTCTCCACATGTTATTTATAATAGTTATAGTCTATGAATGTGAGCACAAGCTATCAATGGATGACAAGAAACTATTTACAAAACTTGATATATCGTAATATGTATCGTTATCGAGATATAAAAGTATCTATATCGGCATATGACATTTTGGTCATATCAATCACCCCTATCGCCAAGCAAACGCCTTCCTCCCAGCATATGATCAGTGTAGAAGCTGGCCAGATTGTCAGCGAGAGGCCAGCGGCAAAAGTTCAAAGAAGTTGTACTTTCACCACACGGTTAGGCGGCACTATTTAGGGGCCATCTTACTCCTGCCGCACTCTCTGCGCCTGCCACCGCAGAAAGCGTTTTTGGGCTTACCGCCACCAATACACATGAATAGGATTTCATGATGTAATGCCACGGTTGCTGCTGGTATTATGAATGGCCCGTGCTGCTTACCACATGGCACCTATTGCTTCCTGTCCTGGAAGGTTTATTGGGTATTGGGGTGTTGATGGTTTTATGAGAACGTGATCATCTTGCCTGTTATTTGGATATCCAGTGTATGTTCAGTGTTCCTATTTTTATGATATGTTGTACAGTATGTTTGTGATATGGACACAGTGGCCTTTTATGTATATTATGTAATTAGTTCAATATTGACAGTCAGCAATATGAGCAAAGTCATGTATGTGACAGATGACGTCTGACTTATTTTAAATCAACAAATTATCATTAAATGTCCATCATGAGATCATTTCTGTATTTCCAGTATGAACTTTCTGCAGTTCAAAGGGCACGCCCCTCCTCCACGCCTAGCATCTTTGCTGACGTTCCTGTTGGAGCTGTTGAGGCGAAACAAGGACTCAGACCCTGCCCTGCTCACGGTGGCCCTGCCCTCCCTGTTGCGCTGTCACATGCTAGTCAACGAGCCACAGGGTACCACTGTCTGCACTAGCAGCGTGCATTATCTTTTGTGTGTGCATGTGTGTGTGTGCGTGCTCGATAGATACAACTTTATTGGGAACTCTTAGCTGGATCTAAATGCTTGCAAAATCTTCTCTAAATAACTTTAATGAATTAAATTAATTAATTGGCACTATCTTTGCATATATTTATGTCAACGTTGTAATTAGGCCAATTGACATATTTATCAGGTTTTTTAGTTGTCAAGCCTAACACTTAGACTTGCTATTTTGCAATCACAGCTCCACTTTGATAATCACCTCTCCCAAAAAACTGCAAATTCTACATGTCACATCTATTTCCAGTTCAAATCTTTTAATTTTCACAATGCCACGTTTGCTGTGTTCTGCAATTTGGGAGGTGGTTTTTGAACATGCAGTGTTTTCTACAGTGAAGAGGCTCAGCACCGAGGCTGTGCAGCTTGTGGTGGAGAGATGTCAGGCTGGATCTACAGATGGACCATGTGACCAGATGGTCACTGTGCTACGGTAACCACAACTGTATTCCTGTGCAACCTCTGCAGCTGGCGGATCTCATTACATTTGTAATAAAAGCAGATACAGAAAAAGCTATACATGTATTTGCATTTCAGAATCACAGATTGAAACAATATTTTCTAAATCCTTGTTTGTTTAAAGCTATAGTCTGCAACTGTAAACTAATAATACACTTGTCAAATTCACCAACTATGATCTTTTATTCTGCTAGCTTTTTGTTATGTGTGAGTGCTGAAAACACAATCAGGTACATCTACAGTACACAGCCCTCTATAAATAGGAACACAAATAACGTGGAAAAGTCAACTCACAACAACAATATCCTAACCTTCTCAATGTATTTCCAATATGTGGGGTAGAGCTTTGGAGAGGGCACCCTATAGCATTGTAGGGAGAGGTGTTTTTGATTTGAGCTCAAAGTTAGCAAGCGTTCTCGAGTGACAGATCCTGCCTTTTAAAGTACATAGAATATTTCAGGATTTACCTTTCGTTTGCATCATCTAGACATACATACAGACAACATAAACACCTGAATATTTGTAAAACAAACTAAGAATAAAATAGAGTTGCCTATGACTTTCAGTATGTCTACACTAGCACGGATATATTTAAAAATGCTACTTTCCTTATTTCAATACAGTATATATGCTGTATCAATAGATTTAGATAAGGGTGCAATTGAATATCTAAAAAGTTTTCATTCCTACTTGTAGTGTTGTACCATTTGCTGCTACGTTATGCCACTCTAATAAAGTATGTTTCAACCTCTGGTTCTAATGGAGCTGTCAAAGATTATAGTCCCCTCAGTCACTTTTTCAGTTATGTAGTAAGGACAATGTTTCAGTCCATTGAGTTGCTGTGTTACAGTAGAAATCTAATTTAGTCTGAAACAAAATTGTTGTAATTTAATATTTGGCTAGTATTACACACAATACATTTGAATTGTATTATTTTTTATTTAAAATTCTATAATTATAATCTTAACATTTAAAAATAATGTAAAAAATAACATTTCAATGTCAATATTCTTGTCATGTGTTCCTGTTCCAGGTGTTTTGTGGAGGAGAACGTGGGAATGTATGAGCGGTTGGTGTATGGTGCTCTAGAGACTGTAGCAGTACTAGATGTGTCTGTTGTCCAGCCTCTCATCCCAGAACTGTCGCTCAGTCTGAGAAACACTGAACGCAAAAGAGGTCTTGGCAAAAACGCCACCTTAAGGTTAGTTGAATACATGTTTCATTGGTTAAAGGAATTTTTGTACCTTCAATGTAAATTGTGCCATTAATCCACCTAATGGTTTCACAAGCATGAATGTCTCTATTACGGTCAACTAGTATTTGACAGTACAAGGTTAGGTGACTATTTCTTCTTTGTGTGTGTGTGTTATTTATAGGAGTACCTACTGCAAGCTGTTGAGTATTCTTGGAGAGAGTGGCCAAGCTGAAATAATCAGTCTAGAAGAGGATTAACACCAGGACCAATTCCAAATGACATCTCATGGTTTTAAAACCAGCATAGCCACTACTGGGCCTAAATACCCAGTAGTGTGATAATGTGATAAGTTATCACAATTTCTGCAAAAATTAGGCCAGAATGCTACATTTGGTTATGCATCAATCCAGGCCGTTAGGAAACAGTCTTAAAGACATCCTGGAATGATGTTTGGCTGGTGGCCACATGAAGCTAATCACTGGAAACATGTTCAGTCAAACACATCTAATTAGCTTCTATGATGCTAGAATTGGAATGACAGCTACCTTGGAAGGTCGCTGGCAAGCCTTGCCATGCATATACGTATCTCAGATTACATTTGAGATATGTTTCAGAATCCCCCATTGGTGTTTACTGAGCCTTTAATGAATCAATCCTGTTTGAAGAACGTAAACCCAACATGGACGGTATGGTGTACAATTTGTTACAGGAAAGAAGGGGAGGCAAAAAACGAAATATGAAAAGGTGGATTTGTACAGATGAATTGTTAGCATCATGTAATTTTACTGTAAATGCCCAATTTGTGAAAAAATAATCACTTGTTAAATTTCTCTTATTTTCATTTCAAATAAATAATAGGTGGTATGGACTGTATGCTACAGTACAATATTATTGTATACAGGCTCTCAAGTGCTCAATTACCTTTCTTAAAGGTCCAGGTCTGCTTGGCATTGAAAATATATTGAATGATGATTTGGGGCACCTACTGTAATGATAAAGGCAAAAAAGAGCCTAGCCTAGGACAGTGGGTTTGTTTATCTCCATTTCCAATTAGCTTTACAGAGTTTGAGCAATCTCTTGCAATCGAGCTTGAGTTTGCACCTCATCATAAGCAGTCTGACTCCCGTCAGCCCCAATCACAATATTTTTTTCTGTCATCGCTAGTCATTTTACAACCCCGTAAAACATCAGTGCATCTGATACTGCAAGCGTTCTGGTGAAGTACATTTCTAGATGCTGGTGGGTGGACAATTTACAAGCTAAAAGAATTTCAGAAAATGTACTATCTTGTTTATTGTATACAGTACATCGTTTATGAGAAACATTTCTTTCAAAGCTGTTTATATATTGTATATCTATTCTGAATACAAAAAAGGTGCCATATAATTTTAAAACTTGGTTTTGAAATTGGATAGGATTTTCTTGAGCACCTAGGGTCAGTTTCACAGACATGGATTAAGCCTATGCCTAGACTAAGCATTTGTTTCAATTGAGATCTTTACTGCATTTTTAGTTTAGTCTTGGACTAAGATTAATCCATGTGTATGAAACCAATCACTAGTCTTATATCTTAGGCTATGGAATCTGGAGGGTTATACACTAGGTATGCTGCCTCAGAATGATGAAAAGTGACACATTCATTTAAACAAATAGCAATAGATCCTGATCTTAATATAAAATACACACTACATACAGTTCAACAACAGATGCACATTTAATAAGAAATGCATGTAAATGCAGTTTTAGTATTGGAAGTTACATAGTGAAAGTTGGCACGGGGCTTGTGTGCATATTTTATTTTTATTTTCTGTGGAGGAGTAATGTAGGTGAAGTAAGTAAATAGTAAATGTAAACCGTATAAAAACCAGAGTCCCATTTGAATTCTGCTGTGATGGCACACAACTGCCATTTAGGCAGGCCAAATCTGTTCTCAAACACTCATTGTGTAATTTATGGATGAGTAATCTATTGTGATTGTGTTTTATTTGGTTGATTACATGATTTGTTGGTTTTGAGAATTGGTCCTCTAGCTGGGAGATAGCATGATGGGAACCTCGTGCTGTATCCCCATACATGCATATGAGACATGATCACTGTCCTGCTACAGGCTCATTAGTCCAGTCAGCTGGTGCTAGTGACTGGCCCTATCCTATGGTGTGGCACTTGAAGTGTCTGGAGGTTGGGGCAGGTGAAATATGGAGCGGGGAGGAAACATGTAGCGATCCCGTTGGAGGCGAATGGCAGTGTCGGCCCGTAGAACACTTCCTCTTTCCCATGCTTGCTCACATCAAGAACCTAGAATAATTTATCCAAAGGTGCAATCAGCTATTTTTGCATCCCCAACTTTTGATTGAATTGTTTTCAATAGACACAGATGGGAAACAAAGACTACTTGCTATGAGGCCCTAAATGGGCTAGGACCAAGCTATATTACTCACACCATGTCAGTTACAGTTGCAAGAAAAAGTAGGTGAACCCCTTGGGATTACGTGAGGTTTTGCATGAATTGGTCATAAAATGTGCTCTGAACTTCGTCTAAGTCACAACAATAGAAAAACAGTCTGCTGAAAATAATATTACACAAACATTAGATCTTGCCATGGTTTAATTGAACAAAACATTGTTTTTGCAATAAAAATTGTGTGATATTCTGCATTAACAAAAATGCCTATAACTGAATATTTCTGAATATTTCTTTTTAAAATGTAATTGTAATGTTTTGTTAAAATTGATTGGCTGAATATATTCTGCCATAAAACATTTCAATGTTTCAAATACAATCCCACCTGAATACATGCCAGGGGCTCATTTGTCCAAATTGAGTAGCCACCGACCACGTATACCCTGTCATCATGAACAGCCACGCCGGATTCGTTCTGATCTGTAGAGAACAAAAAGACAGCAGCGTGTTTCATTGCCAAACAGGTCATCCACACATTATGACTCCAGTCCCCATAGACATCAAGAGTTAAAATGGGAAACACAGACTGTGTGTGTGTGTGTGAGGGAGGGGTATTCATTTGGTGTGTATGCAGAGCCCAAGACAAAGCTCTTGCTCTCCTTGGTGTGACTTTGTCCTAAACTTTCACGGAAATCATATGAGAAAGCAATCTGAGTTCTAAAGAGGAGCAAAGTCACAAGGGAATCACATTCTCGTATGCATAGAGGGATTATCTGAGTTACCATGGTAACCAAATAGGTCTTGACTCCTTTGAGTTCCTATTTCAGTGATGAGGACCAAACCTGAAATTAATTCTGTTGGGAGAATATGAAATAAACACAGCAGCATTTAGTTGCTAAATTAAAACCATCCATATTACGCAATAATACACTTTGTTTAAGCCTTTAAAAATCATTTAATTCATAAATAAAACTGGGAATAGTGTTTTTTTTTTTTAATGCATGTCTTTGTAAAACGGATCACAGGATCACACAATAATAATTCTGGTTTCTAGGACTGGCACAGGTTGTGCTAAAAAGAATCCTGCTAGGAAGCATTTCAAACTTGTATTTGAAGAAAAAAAAGGACTTAAAATAAATCTCATGTATGCACAGCACCGTTGCTGACCATCATGTCCAGTCAGTGGCTGTTTTATAATGCCATCAGCTTGATTGGCAACAGTTGTCAGACCTCAAGCAATTAACCCACACAACACGTAGCCAGTGCAACATAGACATGACAACAGATTATCGTCAACCATTGGCGAATGTCATCTTATTTGCCAATTAAAAGTCGAAGAGGTGAATATGGTCTGATACTGAATCCCGATGTACGGCCGATATATCTGCAGTGCTAGTTAAATTGGTTGAACTGAAAGTACAGGTATGGCTCACAAACATGCTAAATTACTCTAAATCACTGTTTTCTAACTAACTAATGTTAGTGTGTCAAGTCTGGCCATAGAAAATCTGTTATGATCCCTGTAGCAGCATTAAATAAATGCACACTAAACCTTTCCAAATATGGAACACAGACAAGCTGTCAAGCTATGGTGCTACAGATTGGGCACACAGTTAATATTGACATGTGTGTCCACTCGGCCCACCTGTGAGCAGGCTAAATGTGCAGCGTGTCCACTGGTCCAGGTCAATGTTGTAGTAGTCAATGTGTCGCACCAGGATGCGGTCATTGTTGAAGTCCAGGTCGTTACCGCCAAGAACGTATAGCTGCCTGCGCACAGCTGCCATGACATGGTACACACGCCTCTGTAACATGGGACTACGTGTCTGCCACTGGTCCTGCATAGGACAACAGACGCATTGACATTATATTGTGGGAGGGTTACACTCCATTTATTTAAAACCAGCTCAATGCTTTTGCAACCAGGAGGACTTGGACAAATCGCAGTATATTCAATTAATTAAGTTAATCATTACAATTTGTAGTGGCAGTCGAAGTAGTTTTTATTCTGTTCCATTTTTTTTTTAACTAAAAAAAGGAAAAGAAAATAACAGATTAAGAATTGAGATTAAATCAACAGAGAGAATGCTACCATATCCATGTGTGGATAATGTACAGTATGTGCAAAATGCGCTACTCACAGTAGCTAGATAAATAATTAGCCTCTGACTTTTGTTAATGAGTAACAGGTTATAATAATAAAGAATGTTTCACACTCTCCTTTCTGAATCCCAAAACATTTCACTCGGTGTGTCCAAGCTTGTATATGTTCACTTGGGTATGCAAGCTAGTGTGTGAGTGTGTTTGTATGTGCGTGCGTGCGTGTGTGCGTGCCCACTAAGAGCTGACGGGTAGCCATCTGTTGAGGGTAAAATTGGTGGGGGCGGTTGCTTTGCTCTGGCAGGTGAATGAAGATTCATTGTGAATACAAATAAGGGCTTGCTGTCACTTCTCTGTTTTACTTTCTCATTAATTCACTGGCTACAGCCCTGTGTATGTAAAACACACATTTGCACATGCAGCAAAGATTATTCCAAGCATTAGCCTTAACAGCATTACATTGAAGTAAGAATGCTGTTCAATACCTAGTCTACAGTGGTGGTGATTTCATAAGTGTTTAAATACCTTGTTTTGTGCAATTTATTTGCATGTTGCCTGTATATGAGCAGAATTATGCTGCCTTCACGTAGTACAAGAGCGTAACTACCCCTAATGCAGACAATGCAGCCACATTGGGGCCCGGCGTCAGCCTATATTGCCAAAAGTATTGGGACACTCCTCCGAATCATTGAATTCATGTGTTCCAATCACTTCCATGGCCACAGGTGTATAAAATCAAGCACCTAGGCATGCATACTGCTTCTTCAAAACATTTGTGAAAGAATGGGTCGCTCTCAGGAGCTCACTGAATTCAAGCGTGGTACTGTGAAATGTTGCCACCTGTGCAATAAGTCCATTCGTGAAATTTCCTCACTACTAAATATTCCACGGTCAACTGTCAGTGGTATTTTAACAGAAACTCAGTCACAAAGTGGTAGGTCACATAAAATCACAGCGGGGTCAGTGCATGCTGAGGCGCACAAAGCGCAGAAGTCGGCAACTTTCTGCAGAGTCATTAGCTACAGACCTCCAAACGTTGTGTGGCCTTCGGATTAGCTCAAGAACAGTGCGTAGAGAGCTTCATGGAATGGGTTTCCATGGCTGAGCAGCTGCATCCAAGCCTTACATCACCAAGTGCAATGCAAAGCATCGAATGCAGTGGTGTAAAGCACGCCGCCACTGGACACTAGAGCAGTGGAGACATGTTCTCTGGAGTGACAAATCTCTCTTCTCTGTCTGGCAGTCCGATGGACGAGTCTGGGTTTGGCGGTTGCCATGAGAACGATACTTGCCTTACTGCATTGTGCCAAGTTTAAAGTTTGGTGGAGGAGGGATTATGGTGTGGGGTTGTTTTTCAGGGGTTGGAGTTGGCACCTTAGTTCCAGTGAAAGGAACATTTTGGACAATTTCATGCTCCCAACTTGGAGCAACGTGGAAACAGTTTGGGGATGGCCCCTTTCTGTTCCAACATGACTGCGCACCAGTGCACAAAGCAAGGTCCATAAACACATGGATGCGTGAGTTTGGTGTGGAGGGATTTGACTGGCCTGCACCTCAACCCGATAGAACACCTTTGGGATGAATTTGAGCGGTGACTGCGCGACAGGCCTTATAGTCAACATCTGTGCCTGACCTCACAAATGCACTTCTAGAAAAATTGTAAGAAATTCTCATGAACATACTCCTAAACCTTGTGGACAGCCTTCCCAGAAGAGTTGATGCTGTTCTAGCTACAACTCCATTTTAAACCCTACGGATTAAGAATGGGATGTCATTAACCTTCATGTGCATGTAAAAGCAAGCGTCCTAAAACTTTTGGCAATATAGTGTATATAGTGCTCAATATGTAGCAATTTCCTGGAAGTGTGTAATTTTATATTTTGTTTACAAAATCGGCTATGCATAATATTGATCAACCAACGCACTTTCACTTGTCAATGGTGCACTGCCGTCACCGATAATTTTTTCATTTGTCATGGTGCGTTGACGTCATCTTTGATGTTTGACTTGGAGATGATAATCCATAGCCTTGTAAAACAATGCATATGTCTTGATACCCCAGATCTCCTAAAATCATGTAAAATTAGTATTAGTACAGGCTATATTCAGGCTAGTGCAGCGCATAGTGTGATAGCTGCGACACAGAATAATATAAACTTCTTTACAACTGTGGCATGGTGCGGGCCCTTCAATGAGCAAATGTATTACGGTACCTAAAGCCAGCCCGGTCAATGTGGGCGTGTTTGATTAATTGCCAATCATATTTTCATATGGGATGGAGAGGGAGCATTCTGTAAATATTTGAACATCATTCAACTTATTCAGAATACCCCAATTGCTGCAATGTTGTGACTTTGGAGACTAGCATGAACTGAATTTACGCCAAACAATTTGTATGCTAACGTACTGGTAGCTAGGACTTGACAGAGCAATATTAGGCTATAGAGAATCAAGATAAATTAAACTGAATATCAGTGGATGACAAAATATACAATTCGAGATAAATATTTTTAATGTGGAATGAACATGACTTTTTTTTCAACGGACAAACACCAGTACGGCCAGTACAACAGCTAGCATACCTTAGCTAGTTGTACCAGGTAGTGCTGGATTGGGATGGCAAACATTTTTAACTTGGATAAACTTATTTTGGTCAGTAGACTATCCAGTCTACATTACGTGACTGTTTAATGATAACAGCTGTATAACACCTGAACATCATATACCATAGCTGCATGCATGCATCAGAATGAAGACAGGACTGCCACGATGAGAGCAGCGCCAGCGAGTGAGATACGGGGCGAATATATTCA
The DNA here is from genome assembly GCA_025399855.1 of Forbesichthys papilliferus. NCBI lineage: Eukaryota > Metazoa > Chordata > Actinopteri > Percopsiformes > Amblyopsidae > Forbesichthys > Forbesichthys papilliferus. The sequence goes on along the minus strand of JAODOY010042659.1, from coordinate 7,282 downwards.
TTTTGTTTCCAACATTGCATTTTAGAGAAAAAATGTGAACATCAAGAAGTGTTTGTGGACATTTTAGATTATCGTGAAGACTGACGTTGATGGACCACTTTTCAAACTTGGAGTTTCGTTCCCATGGCAACATTAAACAAATGGTTTGCTCTGCGGTTCTCTTTGAGATGTGACAGACTAGAGAGAAGGATATTAAATTGTTTGCGAAATTACGAACGCCGGTCAAGCTCTAATGCTTTCGACAAGGATACGGTGAAGCCTAAGGCCGTTTATGGAAGAGACAGACCGGAGAAGCCTGGTGTCAGAGACCTAGACACAGGCACCCATCCAGTAGGCGCTGCATTCTTATTCGAGAGAGGTTAGGACTGCTGTAACATCCGTGATGGCACAGCGCCCTCCTTCGTCTTCGCCAGTGCGCATCCACTTCGGGATGCCGGTCGCCCACTGTCCCCAGTGCTCCCCAGTGTCACGTGTTTTATGTTGATTGCTTATTGTTTGCATCTGTGTGTTCTGTGGGGGTATATAGGTTGGGGTGTGTCTTTTGATTGTTTGTTGTGTTTGCTGTGAGTGTTACGTTGTTTCTTATTAAATATATGCTTTGTCCCCTAAACCTACGCCTGGCTCTTGCCCTTCGTTCTCACGTTACACGCCACATGCGGCTACTCTTTCTTCTTAGTTGTTTTTGCTTTTCGGATGTTGAAGCAACAGGCATGTTTTGCGTGTTTTTGGAAACCTAAGCCTAAAATCTAGCTTTTTGATAAAACATTAGTGTTGCAGTATTTTGTAAATTAGGCAAATATGGCTATATTGTATCTTGTGTGAGGTTAACATTTACTGTACTATAGCAGTCAATGCTTACATGTGTAAGTAGGCAACCGATTTAAACTCACTGGTGCTGATCTCACACTTTCGGCACATTTTGTCTTGTTGTGATGACACTGAAGGCCCAGGGTCACGGTTTGCTACTGAGGCGTATTTGAATTAATGCTAATATGCTAGAGATTTGTCTGACACAATTGATGCTTGCTTTTAATCATGATTTATTTTTTGTTTCAGGTACAAAATAGATCTGAAACATACACAACATGGGAATTGGGGAAATTAATGTATCATAAATTCCAATGTGTTCCAAGAATTAACATTGCACTTTCATTTCATATACTGTAGCTCTGACAACAAATAACTTGTGTACACAGTGTACTCGTAATTCCTACTTCACAAGTGGGAAGTAGGAACCCCCAACAAGAACGTGAAGGCAGCCAAACTAGACATGTTTGAAATTGTTCACCAATCCAATACGGTAGAGAAAACATTAAAATAGCAAATTGAGACTGCTTTAGAACACATTTAGTTTTTGTCTCCAATCTATGTAATCTGTGTAAAATAGGCCTATTTATAGCAACATTGGTACCACTATCTTTTTTAGGAATCCAGAAAACATAGTGTTACCCTTTTCTACCCTCAGCCCCCTGCCCCCATATACCGGCACTCACTCACTATCCCTTTGAATATACTATTCAACAAATTTAAACAGTGAGACCAATGGATAAAGAATAAATCCTTTGTTATGTGCAAAGCATCATCTCTTGGTGACTATATGTATTAATACCTGTTCTGGGTCGTAGACCATCAGTCGATTCTGGTACTGAGCAGTGTTGGTCACGCCTCCTACAAATGGGCAGGAATTCTTTTTTATTAAACCTATTTATAACCAGGCAAATCTAGTTGAGATTAAAATCTCTTTTTCAGGAGAGATCTGATCAAAAAGTAGCATAAAACAACACATACAAATACAACAAAATATAAAACATAAAATGTATATTTATATCCAATTACTAATTAGTTCACAGAATAAATAAACAAATGACCGTTAAAAACCACCATGACCAATAGTCCTTTTCTCCATACAAATGGGTATGCATATGCCTTCGTAGTACATACAATTGGGGCCATTGGGCTTTAGAGTATATAGTGCAATGGTCCTATTATTACATCCAGTGAAGAATAGTAGCGCACAATGATAAACAATATCCAATGTTCGGCAGACATTCGGCAGAAAAGCCTTTATGAGTTTTATAAGATCATTTATGGTTAATGAATATGCCCCAATATTTATAATTGGAGACTAACTCAAGTATATTTCCATTTGACGTCGATACACTTAGTTTTACAATATGTAAAAAAACATCATTTTAGATTTGCCTGCATTTAAGCCAAATTTAAGATGATACAATATTAAAAGCAGACTGTAAAGTCTGTGAGGTCAACAGCCTCTGCAGCAGATGACTCAATACAATAAATAACATTGTCATCGGCATAGAGATGGTACATAGCATTTGACAGATTATCACAAAGGTTGTTTACATTAATTAAAAACTGCACTTTAAATGGAATGGAATTGCACACTACAAGAGTTCAATAAGTAGATTGAGTGCAGACCTTGTGGGGCGTGATGTAAGTAGGGGTGTATCTACATGGAATGCAGGTATGTCATTGCATTGGCAAATGTGTCAGTGTGCACACTCTCTTACCAATTATAAAGTGTAACTACTTCAGCTATGAGCTTGACTCCACCCACTGCTATGGTAAATTGTAGGCAAAGAGCTGAGAGGTGGGGCCACCACTAATGTTTAAATTTAATGACGCACAAGTACTACAAAGGTACGCTTGTAAGCCAGCAAGGACCTTGGGCGATTTTAAACGGATTTGACATGTAGAGCCATTTTCAATCCATAAAATGCAGATTTTTATACAAATTTTAATTTCGTCAATAGAACACCTGTTAGTTCTGTGTTCACGCTGACAACAATTCTGCCCTACAAAGGCAAAAGACCTTAACTTGCCAGAGTGTAGAATTGAGAAATATGACTTTAAAGTTATTGTGTTGTCCAGCCAAATGAGTTTCAGGTAGAATATTGGAAATGTGGCAATTCTTTGTTTATTTATTGATGGTATTTATCTACATAAAAATCTTAAACTCAAACTTGACCTTTGACCTGTAACCCGAAGTTAATGTACTCAGCCTTTGCATTGTCTGCAAAATTATAAGGGGTCATGCCAAGTCGAAAGGCATTAAGTTCCATTTGATCGCTCACTTGTTTGCTCATCACTGTATAAAATCTGTATATGATAAATATATAAGATCATGGCTCAGTTTCTTGATGTGCATTATGATAAATCATTATTTGATCATTAATCAAATGACTTATGATTAATTGAATAAATCACGCTTTTAATAATCAATTATTTTAAATGAAGATGATAATAATTGGGACATAATCCATCCTGCACAAGACATAAATTGCACGATTTAAAATATGTATAGTTCCGCTTTTCATTTCCTGTTCACATAGCATACAGTACACCTGAATGCATGTCAGATCAGGATTACTTGACAGATTTATGTTATGGGTTTATTGTGTTGCACGCATAGGTTGCACGCTAGGGAATGCTGAAAAGGCATGTTGTGGATTTTACTTCTCAAAGTACGTTGTTTGCGATCGATTATCAGGTCATAAGAAAGGGTAGGCTATTTTTATTTATTTTATTATGCATTGCTGCTGAGATTGTGTGTGTGTGTAAAATCTTACTATTGGAGTTGTGTGTCTATGCGAGTCCTCCCACTCACGCTACAGAAGCGGTTTCCTTGGCTGTCAGTGTGGGGCTGTCACTGACTAGCCTGCATTTACAATGCAGATGTGTCAATCCAGTTATTTGTTTCCCGTGCTGATCGGATATGGGAGCAAGTTAGTTAGTTTAAGTTAAGTAGTTAGCTAAAGCTATAGCCAATGCTAGCTCGCTATCTATCGATCTAATCAGCGTAACCTTAACTCAATTTGAGCTTTCTGGAGTGCAGCGAAACAAAGATAATGAACCTTAACTCGCGGTACGGGATTCTGCCGTTGCTTTTCTAGGTCTTTTGAAGTTAAGGTTAAGACGCCCCACTGTTTTCTCCCATAAAACTACTAATTTATCTCAAGATATTTGTCCACATGATAAAGCATATCTTTAATATTACAGACATGACATAAACTTAAGGTATTCTGACTTTGCACGGCAGAATAGACCCTGCGTTCAGGATGGTGGATGTTTGCTATATGCTCAATGAACACGAACGTCAGTGGACAGTCTGCCTTTAACAGTGTTGTCAAACTAGGACTTTTTACATACATTTTGGTCACTGTAATTGTTTAATAGTTAAACGGGTGCTAACACCTGATTGCAGATAATGTGTCATGCTGTCAACACTGACAATACACCAAATTAAATAAGAAAACAATGTAACATCTACAGGTTCATTCAGTATACTAACATTAGTTCCTTTAATATGAACTAATGTTAGTATACTAATACTGAACTAATATCCTATGTATAAGTGCGGAGGTGTATGTATGTACCTGAGACCCAGAGCAGATTGTCAGCCACACAACCAGCATGGCAGGACAGAGAGCGGTCAAAAGACTGAACAAACGTCCACTTGTTCCTTCTGGGACAGTAGCGTTCCACAGAGGGCAACACTTGCCTCAACTCATTCCTGCCCCCCACGGCATACAGACACTGGCCCAGAGCTCCCAGCACAAAGTGCTCCCTACAGGACTTCATGGGGGCGATCTCTGTCCAACGGTCACCCCGCGGGTCATAGCGACACGCCGTCTTGACTGCGCACATCCTCCCGGTGGCATGCTCCACCTCCCCGCCGGCCACGAACAGGAAGTGACCCATGACGGCTACACAGTGGTGGCTGCGTCCCGCCGGCATGGGCGCCAGTTGGCTCCAGTTGGTGCCGCCTGCCACGCGCACATGATCCTGGTTGGCGGGGTTGAAGTAGCGGAGCTCCTGAACACAACTCACCTCGCGCTTCCTCCCGCCGGCGATGTACAGTGTTAGCGACTGGTAGCGGGGCCGTGTTCGCACCGACTGGCGCAGCGGCTGGGAAAAGGTGGCATGGTGGTACTCCAAGGCCTCCTCCACCATGGTGGCCACGGCAGGGCTAGATTGCACCAGAGAGTTGGCCAGGGCCAGTCGATGCAGGGTGGGGACTTCCATGAGGCCGTAGCGCACATGCTGCAGCAAGTCTTCAGTGTGCTGGTAGCGGCAGTCATGCGCCAACCACCGCACCACCAGCTGGAGAAGACATTAGAATGATACATGGAGGGGAAGAAGAGAGCAACTAGGACATAAACAGTTGGTATGATAGGTGTATAGTCTAGGCTCTAGGCTTTAGCCTCTACACCTAAGGTGTATTCAAACTTGGCAAATGCTCGTGAACATATTGAGTTTTCCATTTGCTTTGAGTTTGCCGCGAACACAAGCAATCCATGTTAGGGGGTAGTTCTTGGCAAACACACTGACACTGGATCAGTTTGTAATGTTTACACAAAACGTTAAAATATTCACAAACACACAAATTATGAAGGGTGGAAGTAACAAAATTTGAAAAAAAATTGGTGATATAAATGCATGCGAATTGATAAATAACTTATATTATCAAGCGATTTAAGAATTTTATATCTCCAATTTTTGTTACTGCCACTTTATTGATTACAATTAACAATTTGTATTACTTCCATTCATCGTTTACAGCATGCAATTTGCTTCTTTCATTCATTGTTTGCAGCAAGCAGTTTTTATTACTTCCGCCTAAAGCCACACCCACTCACTTACGTGTCCTTAGCCTACACTCATTCTTAGCGCTTCATCTGCAAGCTTTTTTGCATCCCACCACTTCTCCACCTCCCCACCTCCTCCTTTGATGCTGTATTTGATTCCTCAATGTCATGGTGTTGTCATTAATGCTTGCTCTGTTCTGTACCCAAATGTGGGGTCTTTTTCCATGTACGCGCATGGAAAGGGCTGGAAGGGCAGGAAGCTCCCGGAACAGAGCCATACCTCCAAATATAAATAACTTGACATGTGAGGTCATAATGGCCCAAAGGGATAGGAGGCTGAAGTTATTGCAGTCTTGCAGATTAAGGCTTTACTTGGAGTTGCCCAGGGTGTGAGGCGCCAGGCGGGTGTGGAGATACTCACATGTCCCCGGCTGAGCACCGCTATAGTGGAGTTTATACCAGTAGACGAGAGGGTTGCCTCTCTGACTGCAGTCTGTGCATATGCACCGAACAGCAGTTCAGAGTATTCTGCCTTTTTGGAGACCCTGAATAGAGTCCTGTATGGGACTCCAGTAGGGGACTCCATAGTTCTACTGGCAGACTTCAAAGCATACGTGGACAAAGATGGAGATACATGGAGAGGAGTGATTGGAAGGAACGGAATGGCTAATCTAAACTCTAGCGAGCATTTGTTGTTAGACTTCTGTGCTAGTCATGGACTGTCTATAACAAACACCATGTTCGAACATAAGGATAAACCGGACAACGGATGAGGACATGGGCACATTTATTATCATTTGCATAGTAATTTATGGGAGGAGGTAAGGTTTGTGCACGAACGTTAAAATACACGTTTATTGGGAAGTGCGAAAGGAATGCGCAGGACCTGGTGTACGCATGGTTTCATACATCTGAATTTTTCTGTGTGTACGCACTTTTCGAGTTTTGTGAGTACGGCATCTTTTAGCATGAAAGCTGCGCAATAGTTTATACATGAGGTCATGTTGGGGTTACCAGAAAATGTTATTACAGTATTATAGATGTTAGTATTAAAACTAGATATTTGGGGCATGTTTTAACAGATCAAATGTCTGATGATGACATATATAGACAACGCCACTCACTATATGCTCAAGCTAACATGTTGGCTAGGACATTTTCCATGTGTTCTGACCATGTTAAGATACGTCTTTTTAGAGCTTATTGCTTATTGTTTTTTATACATCCCCTTTATGGGTTTCGTTTAAAAAGGCAAGCATACGTAAACTTCAGGTTGCCTACAATGACTGAATGAGGATATTACTCAGGATACCTAGGTGGTGTAGTGCTTGCTTGTGACTTGTTTTGACAAGCAAGAGTCAACAGTTTTCATGCCTTACTGAGGAAACTGATGTACAAATTTATCGGGAGGCTAGACAATTCTCAAAACTCTATTATCATGCTTCTGTCAAATCCATGTTTTAGTACTGTAGTGATCTCACGGCCTAACCACGCCCCATCGATGATTCATACGCATGGAGCACACACACGCACACGCACACACACACACTACCCCTCCCCCGTTCCGGACACCGGCCAAGAGCAGATAAGAAAAGGCAGCAGGGGCCCCCACCATGGTTAGCATACAAACCATGCCCCACGCCATCGAAATGACTGGAGCCTGATGAAAACCA
>JAODOY010042649.1:0-19998 GCA_025399855.1 Forbesichthys papilliferus | reverse complement strand
TATCAAAAAAATGCATCTTACATTTATTCATATTTTATGATTTATGACATAACTGTTATACTTCACAAAACACAAAACTGTATTTGCAATGATTGCGCCGTTTACATATAAGTGCAGGACTTGCAGGTGGAGTGAAAAATGTATTAATAGTACATCTAAACAATATATAATCGGTATCGGCCGATTTTGCAGACTGAAAATCGGCAATTGGTATCGGCCAATAATATCCAGTTCGGTGCATCCCTAATTATTTCATGTTAAATTTACGCCGTCTCATTCTGATACGGAGCGCCTAACATTTTAATCATAATGTCTTCATACAACCATTGTGGACATATGCTGGGAGGGGTTTAGTGGCTACGTGCCGACAGAGGTGGTCCACCATCTTGTGCATCTGTATAGCTGAAACAGCAGTCTACAACGGTGAAACAAACTATCGCTTGTTCAGCCTACTACTACTACCAACGACAAGGTACAATCAGGGACCTTGTCGTTGGTGTTCATTGAAAATGTAGCAAACGTTCCACCAGCCTGAATGCAGGGACAGATACAAAATCTGACCAAAGCAAGGAAATCTGTTGACATACTTGATAAGCAAATTGCTCATTTGTTTTGTTTTTTTCTGTGGAACCATTACAGAAGACATCTTGGATGACGGCGTGGGACTGCTGTTGGAAAGCTCAGGAGACAGCCTTGATGATGAATCAGAGATCTTCAGTGAGGCTGAGGAATGCATAAAGGTAAGGCAAGGGCTAGTTCATTTGGTTCAGTTGAATCGTTATTATCAAATCCATATCTCATACACCATCAGAAAGTGCCTTTTCCCTCATTTGTCAACTTGTTTGCAAGTGGATAAAGAGCAATCAAGTTCCTTTCAGTAGAGTGTAATGCCACATCTGCTACCTGCTCACTTAGTCTCGGATGGGATGGTTGATTTCCACCATCCAGTTCAGGTATGACGGTTTGTCTTTTCAACATCTTGGAAGGCATGGGCATACACAGGATGCGACACTGAAGTAGCTGACCTGATGAACTGTTCCATTTTTAACGCACACCATAATAATCTGACATTTAATACCTAGTGATATATCTGGGTGAAATGTGTCTTGTGGGTGCTGTGAACGCCTCTTTGAAAAATACTGCCTTCTAATTTCTTTTGCCTGGTGATTAAGATCATTTAATGCAGGCTCATTCAAATGAACATAAATCATTCGACTATTGGCGGGGCGTTGAACACCAAATGCAATGGAAAAACAAGATGACTGTAGTCGATTCTGTAGCCATGAAGAAATATCCTTTAAGGGGAGGAAAATGCCATGTAAGAATAAAGCACCACAATCTTTTTTAAAGGTATAGTCAGCTATTGCAAGCTAATTGGCAAGTTCACTTTTTTGTCAAATTCAGCCCTGGCCCATGAATCAGAATATGAACAAAGTGGCGAACACCTCTCGTATCAACAAAGCCGCAGCACTATGCTTTGTTTCACTATGCATTTCGATGTGTGTGAGGACCGCGGAGCGATACTGTTTTGATTTGAGCTCAAAGTTAGCAAGAAAGACTTACCATGACTTTAAGGCTAGCAGAATTGCTAACCAAGGCATTGTGCCATAACCTATAATAATAGCAACATGCTAACAAGTTGTTTTTCTCTACTGTTTTGACACACATGGTAAATAAACCATGGCTTCAGCTATCAGGACAGTCTAGCGCTCATACCTGCTTGTAAGTGCCCTTTACCAAGATGCCTGCTCCTTAATACTAGTAATTGTGTACGTTGCTTTGGATAACAGCATCTGCCAGATCGTAATTGATACCCCATTCATTGAATGTTGATTCACCTTCAGGATGGTCCCTTCTGCGCTAGCAATCTACCCCAGAATGTGTTAATAACTTTAATGTCCCATAAATATTGTATTGTGTAAAGGATAGGCGTAAAATGATTAGCAGTGTATATTTCCAGGCCGCTTCATACACTTTTCCCACTGATCATTTAATCCCCTTTACGCACGCACGCACGCACGCACACACGCACGCACGCACGCACACACACACACACACACACACACACGCACACACCATCACATTTATATTCCACTGCAGTGTGGAGTATAACAGCCAATGCTGTTCTGCTGCAACCTTGAAAAGGAGAATTTCTCCTTTTTTATTTTTTATCTCTCCCTGCTCTTTGTGGATTGGAAGGGGGGGGGCTGTGGGTGTTATCAGGACTTGTACTGTATAGCTGTAGAATGTACTGTAGCCTGAGTTTAGCCTGTTGGGTGGGTGGGGGAGTTGTGAAAGGGGTCGGGGTACAGGGAGAGGGAGAGAGAGAGAGAGAGAGGGAGAGAGAGGGGGAGAGAGAGAGGGGGGGGAGGGAGAGTTGGAAGGCTGTTAAGTGCTGGTGGGCGGTAGAGAGGTGGAAGCTAGCTCTCATCCTTCATCACAGCAGCCAGGCAGCAGCCTTCTCTCTCTCTCTCTCTCTCTCTCTCTCTCTCTCCTCTCCCTCTTCCTTAGGAGAGTTGGTCAGGAATGTGTCGGCGAGGCTCGGTGGTGTAGAGGTGACACCTTTGCTCCCCCACTAGAGGCTGGTTGGTCTCTCTCGTTCTCTCTCTCTATCTATCTCTCTCTCTCGCCCTCTCTCTGTCACCTTGGGTCTCCCGGCTGTCCGGCGGCAAGCACGGCCATGTCCGTCCTGAAGCGGAGCAGGCATAGCAAGCGCTCCTCCGAGTCCATCTATGACATGCTCCATGTGGTGAGGCGCTCCCCGGCTGTGTCTCTGTTGTTGTTTCGTTCACTGCAGTGTGTTTTAAGTCGTTTATTAGTGGAAGATAATAAGGCAGTTGCGTCCGCTGGATTGGAAGGTTCCGGAGGCTCGAGCCATCGTCGGTAACACTTCGGCTGTGAGTCATGGCTACGGAGAAGCACCGTCCCGTTTATCAATCTGTACGACGCACATGTTACATTTGATGGCTGAGTGCGCTTGGTGTTAGCCGTATAGTAAATAACGTGATGTATTGCTCTTTGGTGTTATTTCACATCTGATAATCCAGCCGTTCTAAGACCTGTTCCAAGATTTCTTTTCCCACGTTTCCTTAATGGTGTGTGGGGTCTGAAGGTGAGCTTGCGAAGCCTTAGAGACGCATATGTGGCCATGGCTGGCATAAATACACGCGAATGAGTTGGTACAGTGGTGTCCTGATCACTGCTGTGGTGATCGTGACATTCTGTCTGGGATATGAAACCTTATTCCTCTTTGGTGTGTAGGTTTAATCTGTATTTCAGCCACCTGGGATGTTCCTGACTCTGGAAAGTTTATGCTATGCCCTGCAGCTGTCTTCTTTCACACCATTGTCATGGTGATAGCTTTGATCCAGATATGAAGGAAGCTCTAGCTAATCTTTCATATAACTTCACTACTGTTATATTTGATGGGAATTAATCTTCGGGGGGGCTTTGGGCGTCATTTTTCTTTGTATTTCAACAAGGGATTGTTCTAGCTTCTGCATTACGGTTAGAATTGATTTCTTGGCCCTTAGACAATTTATCTTGTCAGATAAATGAGTTTACCGCAATTATCCCACATGCTTTGCTGTGCTGCGCAATCTCACGTACAGATTTTTAGTGTAGGTTATCCGACTCTGCAAACTCTGTATAATCACAACACTGACTGACTGAGTTCAGTCAGGCTGTGCTCAAATATTTGGTACCATTGGCCTTTTAGCCTGTATGTATATATGTGATGTTCTGTCTTTTTCCTTATGTTTATTTTGGATTTATCTGATCAATTGTATGTCTTCTGGACCTGAAAAAAGCTTTGATTGATTGATTGATTGATGTTATATAACATCTCTGGTGTAGTTAATGTTAATCTATCTGTACTGTATATAGTTATATATAGTATATACTCTCTTGACTCGTTTGTAGGGGTGCAAGAAAATATCAATACACCCGAATATCGCAATATTATTATTATTATTATTATTATTATTATTATTATTTTACTTTATTTATTTAATCAATTTAATTGTAAAAGGGAAAATGTATAAAATATATTAACCTCAAAAGAGAGGGAAGGTGCTTGTTATCAGATTTAGCTTTAAGATAATTAGTCATTTCCATTTGTAGTCCCTGAGCAAGCATGCATGTGTGTTTGTTATTTTTTGCAGCGGTGCCACAAATTAAAAATCGCCTTGCTTACAGTATCGCTAGAGATATCGAATCATGACCCCTGTATCATGGTACGTATCGTATCGCCAGATTCTTTACAATACATAGCCTTATTCGTGTGTGTGTGTGTGTGTGTGTGTGTATTTAAATATCATACGGCCAACTAATGGACGTTCCCGTCGGCGGCTCACAGGAGCCAGCCACAAACAAAGTAAAACGCACAAGCTGACTGCGTGTGTAGGCTGTTGCTGAGTACGTTCTATTTCCGTCCAAAACGATAGACCAATGCACATCAGTGCTTGTATCCAAGGCAACCTGTACTATGTGTGTGTGTGTGTGGGGACAAATAATATAATGTGTATATTTTGATTGTGAGCAAGAGGGAGATGGGTTTCCACCGCCCAGCCGTCAGTAGGAGGACAACGACCGGGAACAAGGAGGCAGACTCATTGTTGTGACAGTGCAGTCATATTCCTCTCTGCCTCCTTCCAGAGCCTTGGATAGGCGTTGTTTTTAAGGCTCGTCCAGCCATGTGAACAAGTGGGCTGAAAGCGACACCAGCTTAGTCCTCCTCTCAGGCGCTCTGCAGAGGTGCAGCTGACGCCAGCAGACGCTCAACCCTCCTGGGTTAGAGCCTGCCCGCTTCACACCACATACACCGTGCCTGTGTTAATCTCTGTCTCTCTTTCTCTCTCTGTTTCTGTCTCTCTTTCTCTCTCTCTCCCTCCATCTGCATCTCTCCATTTTCATCTCTCTCCATCTCTCTCCATCTCTCCATCTCCATATCTATTTCTCCATCTCTGTCTCTCTCCATATCTATCTCTCTCTGTCACTCTCCCTCTCTTCATCTCCATCTCTTGTCTGTATGTTGTCCCTATGTGGTTGCAGAGCACGGAGCAGGTAGCTGCCTTCTGCCGCAGTCTCCATGACATGAATCCGTCAGAGAGTGCGTCCTCGTCGCCCAGCCCGGACTCCCCCGCGCCGCCCCCGGCCACCGCCGCCGCTCCACGGCAGCTCTCAGACGCCGACAAGCTCCGCAAAGTCATCTGCGAGCTGGTGGAGACGGAGCGCACCTACGTCAAAGTCAGTATCCCTCCGCCTCCATTGCGCTGGTGTGTGTGCGTGCGTGCGTGTGTGTGTGTGTGTGTGTGTGCGTGCGTGCGTGCATGTGACCCATCCATATATATCGGGGTCCAGGGACACACAGCGGGACACAGCTGCGCCCTTACCTGCCCTTACCTTATATTGCCCAGTTGTATTTGTCCCGGTACAAATGAGCGCTGGCATTTTAAATGGGTTACAAGGAGGATGTGGATCTATATATAACGCCATAGTTATTAATAACCTCATGTCGACTCTGTACAGCTATGGAAAATTATTGCATTCACAAAATATTCATGTTGTAAATATACTTTACGTGTGTGTTTGTGTGTGGGAACAGTGTGTATGTATGTGTGTATATATATATATATATATATATATATATATTGTTTTTTGTATTTATAATATTTTTCTATTAATGTATATCTGTGAGTGTAATAGTATATTTCTATAGCATTTTGAATAATGTGCGGTGGTCTGTATTTGTTCTGCAGCTATGTATGTATAATACGCACTAGAGGCAGAATTAATCAAATCAGATCTGCAGTTCCAGCAACAGAACAGAAGGCCCGTGGCACATGAACTTGGCCATCCCAGATTGCAGAGTGCAATGTCTTAATCACTGTTAAACCTAGCGCGAGCTGGAGCTGTTTGGTCTACACGCCATGCATGAATCCCTTCTGTCTTGCAGGATCTCAATTTCCTCGTCGGGAGGTACTTAACGCCGCTGCAGAAAGAGAACTTACTCACGCAGGACGAGGTACGTAATCCGTCGGAGCCTTGGCGGTGTGGCTGGCCTTCAAATGGCACAGAAACGTCACTCATTTCTCTAGGAAGGTCTGTTGCATAACCACTTTAACGACTGTTGGAGGGAAACAGGAGGACGATATACTTCTTGTCCTACCTTTTTCGTAGAGCGTCCTGTAATAAGAGCTTAAAGCTGCAGTGTATTGTATGAGGTGGGTGTACTGGCAGATACACGCATGCCTAAAAAAAACACATTAGGAATCAGGGTCCTTTACCAAGGACAGTATTTTTAGGGGAGTGAGTCCCCCTCAATGATTGGCTTTAAAGCAATTGCTAACTTTGAGCTCAAATCAAAACAAACTCGCTCAGACGCTCTGCCCCACACATTGAAACGCATTGCGAAACCAAGAGCGTTGTTGTTGTGAGCGGTGTTCGCCACTTTGTGTGCCTATTTACGAAGCCAGGGCTGTGTAGAAGTACCAGATTATTTTCAGAGCACGCAAAGAAAATGGTAAGCTAGCAAAATATGACGAGATATTCAGGTTTGTTAGCTTACAGTTAAGTGCAATAGCTGACTATACTTTTAATTGTGCTATTCTGCAACAGCCAGTAGTACTGTCTTGAAATAATACTGTAGTCAGGACAGAACAAATGCCTCTCACCAATCAGTAAGGAGACCAGTTGTATGAATGGCTTGGTTAGGCCTTTGTGACTTCCATTTTGGCTAACTCAAGCCATCTCCCGCCTCCTGCAGCTTGACGTGTTGGTTGGAAACCTGCCGGAAATGGTGGACTTTCAGGTGGAGTTTCTTAAAACCCTGGAAGACGGCACCAGACTAGTCCCAGATTTGCAGAAACTGGAGAGAGTGGATCAGTTTAAGGTATACCATTACAATCACAAGTGGTTAAGTGGTTATATGCTCTGAGTGAAACGATAAGGTGTCTGGGCTGGTAAACCTCTCAGAACTGCATGTTAAGAAACCTCTCTCTCTCTCTCTCTCTCTCTCTCTCTCTCTCTCTCTCTCTCTGACACAGAAAATCCTCTTCTCCCTGGGAGGGTCTTTCCTGTATTATGCAGACCGTTTTAAGATTTACAGCGCTTTCTGTGCTAGCCACACCAAAGTCCCAAAGGTCCTCGTAAAAGGTAAGTAAGTTCCTAGACACAGCGGGGAATGCGCAGCATATCTGTCCATCACGCGTCGGCCATATTTGGAAAAGCTCCATAAATTCAGAGCTGTCAGCCTTGTAGTGCTCCATTTGATCTGCATACTTTGACATAAACAAAAACAAACTATAGTGTCTTATAATATACATTCATTATTCTGTGTGTGTCCATTTTGTTCACATACCTACTATAGGTCACATGGTTTTTCTTGCTCCAAAGTGTCTCATTTTCCCAACGTCTAATTCCAGCTAAAACTGACGCCGATTTCAAGAGCTTCCTGGACGAGCGAAATCCCAAGCAGCAGCATTCGTCCACGCTGGAGTCGTACCTGATCAAACCCATCCAGAGGGTTCTGAAGTACCCACTCTTGCTACGGGAACTCTACTCCCTCACAGACCCAGACAGCGAGGAACATTACCACCTGGATGGTGAGAGGGCTTAGCCAAATATATTTGAATAATGACAAAGATGGAGCACCGTAACACATTTCAGTGGACGCAAAAAATGGAACGATTCCCCTGCCTCTTAAGTGGGCATTCGGCTGCGGAGGCTGATGTAGGCAGCGCCCAGACAGCTAAATATACCATGCATGGCATGAAACAAATCAATTTACCTCAAAACATTTCACTGCAGAAATGCCACTGTGGCCTCGGATTGATTGTAGGTGCTTTGGAATTAATGTTATACTCAAAATACCCATTAACGCCCCCAGAGAGAAATAATGGGCAAAATTTTGTGGACCTTCCCAGTGACTCGAATGGAACTCTGGTTTGTTCTGGTCTGCATAAAGGGGAAAAGTCCCCTCCGGATCGAGTGCTGAAGCGCCGTCCGTTGAACCCTCTCCGTTTCCAATCTCTTTGGTTTAGCCTAGCCTAGCCTAGCGCAGATGGCTAATTCAGCCGGGAGAATACATTTATGTTTGTGTCTGGGTCATCTTGTGGTCTCCTCGCAGTTGCCATGAAAGCCATGAACAAGGTCGCCAGCCACATAAACGAAATGCAGAAAATCCATGAGGAGTTTGGCGCTGTGTTTGACCTGCTCATCACTGAGCAGAGCGGAGATAAGAAGGAGGTATGTAGGGCAGTCGTTTCCATTGTACAATTTTAAAGGTAAATGCCAAGGTAATATTGTAAACATGCATAGTTCTAGCAGGCGAGTCAGTGTGCAGTACAGTATATGTACAGTGTATATATACAGCACAGTATATGTACAGTGTATATATACTGTATATATATGGAATTATGTCCCTGAAGTACAGTATGTGTAAATGATATATTAAAACAAGTATTGGAATGTGGCTAATCCTTATCTTGATCATATTTCAGCCTCCTTCCCTTCATTGTATTACTATAATACTTGCAGGTTGCTGATCTGTCCATGGGTGACCTGCTGCTCCACACCAACGTGAGCTGGATAAACCCACCCCTCTCCTTGGGGAAGTGGAAGAAAGAGCCCCATCTGGCTACGTTTGGTACGAGCTAGCTGGTTATCGCGATGTGTTTTTGGCCTCTACGCAGAATGTCGTCATAGAAATGTGTGTGTTTTGGTTTGACCACATAATTCACTGTGTGTTTCATCAGTGTTCAAGACCGCCGTGGTGTTTGTGTGCAAGGATGGCGTCAAACAGAAGAAGAAAATGGTGAGCTCTCTCCCGCTCCAAGATGCCCTCTGCATAGCAGCACACCTAGCATGCAGAGTGTTCCATTACGCGCCTGCTGCTTTTAGTTTCGTTCGAGCTCCACGTTCAGAATGAGCCCAGTGGGTCACCCACAAGCACTCACGATCCCGAGCCCCTTTTTGTAGTGCGTTTTAGACCACGGTAACTGCTGTTAAGGATCAACGTGCCTTATTGTAATAAACATACAGTCTTATTTTGATAAATGTCCCCAATCCAATAATCAACACCAACACATAGTGCCAATTCCAGTAGTTTTAGCAATGTAAAAAAGCTATTGAGGACTGCTAGCCTAATGTAAAATGGACTGCTATTACACAGCGCTTTTCTAACCTTCCGGCCACTTAAAGCGCTTTACTGTATAGCCTCACACTCACACACACACACATGCACACAGCGATGGTGATCGCTGCCACGCAAGGTGCGACCCACCACCGGGAGCAGTTAGGGTTAAAGTGTCTTGCTCAAGAACACCTCGAAACGAGGAGTTAGCCGGGATCGGAGTTAGCCGGGATTCAACCAGCGACTTTTGGGCTCACCTGTCGCCGCGCACTACTAATCACCGCACCACCCACTGCACCACGCCCTAATCGCGATGCCGCTCGCTCGTCTGTGCTGCATCAGACCCTAGACCCGTTAAATGGCGAAGCGTAACTCTCTCTCTCTGTTGGTGATGTCGTTTCAAGGGTGGCTCCCATCGAGGGTCCGTCTCCGCGGACGACAAAGACCCGTTCCGCTTCCGCCACATGATCCCGACCGATGCACTTCAAGTGAGAGCCCTGACCGGTGGAGGTAGGTGACCCTGTCCACCGTGACCGTGCATGTTCTCCTCTGGAGAATTGCTTTCGCAAACTGCCTTCTTCTTCGTATATGAAGAGACAGTGGATTACTATTCCCCCACACCTGCTCCCAATGCCAGGGTTTCCCGTTGGCACCTGCATGCGCACGCACACACACACACACACACGCACATACAAACACGCCCCCTTCTCTCTCTCCCGCTCACGGTTAAAGCCAACCCCCTACACATACACAGTATATCTTTTTAACCTCTAGAGACCAAAGCATCTTTCAAGACGGCCTGCTTGCATTCACGCAAGAACATATTTTTCCCTCAGACGGCGAGGGAACGGCGGTGTGCGAGATCGTCCACACCAAGTCGGAGTCAGAAGGAAGGCCTGAGAGAGCGTTCCAGCTGTGCTGTAGGTAAGGGTGGCTCCCGAGCGCTGGCCTCGCTAGATGAAATCTCGCTTGGCTGCCAACGCAGCCATGACAGCTACTAACTCAAAGTGACAAGCTGATAACAAATCTCCTCCCCCTGTGGCCAACAGCTCCCCCGAGAGCAGAAAAGACTTCCTGAAAAGCGTGCATTCCATCCTGCGGGAGAAGCAGCGGCGGCAGCTCCTGAAGACGGAGAGCTTGCCCCTCAGCCAGCAGTACGTGCCCTTTGGAGGGAAACGGCTCTCTGCCCTGAAAGGTGCCCGTCCTGCCATCAACAGAGCAGGTAAAGGCCAGCCTCTGACGCTGATGTTGTTGATCAGGCCCAAGGGAACGCACAATGTGCACTGAATAGCATATAATGTCGCAGTGTACAAATACACTGTAGAAATAACCATTATTGGGGAAATTGTGCACGTTTTCTAAATACGTTGATTATTATTTTCCTTCCGACTATAATGATCATGTGGTTATGTGGCATTGTACTGGTGTGCGGCGGTGTCTTTGTGCGGAGTGTCTTTGTGACCGGCTCGCATTGCTTGCGGTAGTTTCCGTGCCGACCAGGACCCTGGGTCGAAGGAAGCTGGTCCGCAACCGTTTCACCATCGACACGGACATCGTCTTCGACAGCGAGCCCGCCGCGGAGGAGGGGGCGGGGGAGGAGGAGGAGCCACAGTCGGACGCCGCGGGCGACACGGACCGCTGGGTGGAGGAGCAGTTTGACCTGGAGGAGTACGAGGACCGTGAGGAGGCAAAGGAGACTGACATCCTCAGCGACGGAGACGAGGCGGAGGCCGACCTGGAGACCCCCGTCATGGGCCTGTCCCTGCACGACGAGGAGAGGGGAGAGGAGGGGGAAGACCCTCCGGAGCAGCGCGGGGAGAGTCTGGGGGAGATCTGGGTACGCAGGGACACGGCAGACTGCCCCCTAGAGGGCGACACATGAACACTACGGCTACGACCTTACGCGGCCTCCTTATGGACAAATACACTAATCATTCTGTCCCCACCAACAGTGCATGGGCATTGACATATATATATGGCACAGCTATCAAAGAATATACAGTAAATATATATATATATTATATATGACCAATTTTGTTGAATGCTTTTTGTATAGTTATTGATCGGAGCAATACTGGAGTCCAGAGTGAGGGGATCTTTAGCCCAGTCAAAGATGTAACAAAGGTACAATCATGAAATCGAATCAGTTTTGATTGGCATGGTTTGCACATTTAGGCAGCAGTGTATTGTACTGTCTGTCTGCTGTTGCCAAATTCTGTGTTGTGAACACATAGATTTTTTTGTCTGTGTGACTAAGAGATAATATACTGTAGATAAGGGCTGTATATTATTTTGTCCTTAAACAAAGAATGACAAAGGCTATTCTAAGTATTGCATATGTTACTGTATTTGTACTGTACATTTTCTCATGGATATACAGAACACTGACATGTATTTGGAGAAGATTCCTTGATTGTGTACTATAGTTTTTATTTTCTTGTTTTACAAACACAAAACTATCTTTTTAGCCAGAATATATTTGATTTGTTCTCTTGTTTTATAGAATAGCAGAATTGTCTAAGAAATAATCTCCCTCTTCCCAGACTATGGGATTTTTAGTTTTATTTAACAGAATCCTGTTTTACTTGAATTTTCACTTGCTGTTTAAGATTTGTTTTGTTTACTGTGAACACTATTTACTGTTATTTTGACATGATTTCTGTTTACTAGTCACATTCATTCCTAACATGGATTTTCTTTTGTAGTTACATTAAGTTGTTAATGTTTTTCTTTACCATTGATATAAAGTGTTTTATTTATTCATATTCATCAGTAATTTATCATTAAGAAATATTTTTCACAAAGATGGTCCAAATTTGCTCAAGCAATCACGAGGAAATAATTAAGATTAATTGTGTGTAAGCACATAAATCATTCATACTTGTAAACAAGTCATTGTGCTATCAACTGCATTTTTATTACTGTGTGTGTATATATAAAAAGTATTGATATAATAATAAATACTGTTGTTTCATACATAATTCAGAACCTGTAGTATCAATAGCATGGTTTCATCTCCAGGATATTATCAAAACAAAAGATAGATAATTCTAGTCTGCTGCATTCCATTTACCACATTCATTTCCCTGATGTGGTAAACTTAGATTTCTGAAATGATCAGACATGTTTGTCTGATGGGGAAGGGGGGGGGGGGTCTAAAAACAAAATATGTTCTGGTGTGGGTGACGTCTGCAGTAAGGCATGTCATAGCTGATCGACTACTGTATGTGTTTTTAAGGCTGTTTCAAGCTCCAGGCCATTAATGGTTAATGGTTAGCCTTTAAAATGTGCTCATAACCCCTCAACATCAACTTTAAAAGCTTCATTCCTGACCTTCATGTGAGCGTGTCTAACATAAGGTGCAGAAGTCAAATTATCTAGAGAACAGCTGTTTCTTAAGGACAGAAAGGTGATTCAGATAAGTTGATTCCTCCGCATGGAACTGAGTCAGGGTTAACCAGTGTCCCACATTTCACACCTGTTGGTCCGGACACCAGGCACCTTCTATTGTAAAAAGGAATGATTAATTGATACCGTTACTTCAAATGACTCGACTTAGTGACAATATAATTGTCTAATCTTTTTGTTTCATGTCGCATAAACCCAGGCAGTTGTTTTGAGTTAACGTGGCTTGTTAGATCTATTGGCTATAGGTCAGTAAAGTACAGACCCTTTGTGATTGACTCAAACAGCATCGACAACTGATTTGTTTTTTACGTTTGAGCTACTGTTTTGTTGACACCAAAAAATGGAGCATAAAACAGATATATTCAAGAATATATCATCTTAATATTCAGTAATTTTCAAATGTTAGAAGCACCAGAAATAGGCTATGAGCTGTTCTAATAAAGGGAGTTGGCTCAATCTTTGTCTCGAAGAGCCAGCCTTAAAAACAAATGAGACTATAATAAAAGCCAAAACTACCAGGTCGTTGTAATGACATTCATGTACAGCAGGGGGTGCACATAGGCCATGTTCTGTTCACAACCCAATGTGTCACACATGATTATCCCTCTCTGCTATTATTAAACTGCTTTCATTTAGACATCAAGATATTGTTAATACTTGAATGAAACAAAAGCTCAAATCACATCATAAACACCAGCAAAGGTTCCCCACATACGGGTCCGCTTTCTGTTGTGAGGACTGTAGTATTACAGGGTCACCCTCAAAATGAATCTTGATTACCTGTACTTGTATCCTTGGCGGCTGAGTTCATGTAGTTCAATCAGGACCATATATACCGTAGTCAAAGAGAATATTCATTTATATTTGCAGTTAGTTTTATTTTGTGATATGGCTCTGCTCTGGAAGCAGCAAAGTCCCCCCCTTCATAAGGTACTGAACTGAGCAAGTACCAGTGACAACACCATGAAACTGATTAAGTCACAGGTTGGGTGGTGGGCTGCAAAAAGTCTCAGAGAGGAGGTGCCCAGGATGAGGATTAGGCTAATGCCAGTTTAAATAAGGTGACCTTAAGCATGCAATCGACCAAGAGTTTAATCAAATGCATGCTTAGGAAGTGTGCTCATTGAAATGAGCTGGGCAGTCGGTGGATTCAGATCAGCAGCCTGCCTCAGACAACGTTTCGTTCGGCAGGCAAAAGATGGTATCTGTTTACAGAGGATATGGTTTGAAGCGTCAACAGCTAAACCTGTTCAACGGGCCATTTAGTTTCTGTTCCTGATTTCTTGTGTCCTCTCTCTCTCTCTCTCTCTCTCTCTCTCTCTCTCTCTCTCTCTCACTCTCTCTAATAGGAGTGACTTTCTTTCCATCCTTTGAATATTTTGAAATGTTCTCTGTTTATATACAAACCTTTAGACATTTTTTTGTAATGACTCTTCCCACCCAACCCAAACCCTGCGGAATTAACTGAGTTATTATTAGAATTAATATGATTTGGGAAACAGATTATCAATTGACCTTTACAATATCAATTAACAAAAGTTATTTTTTAAAAAAGAAAGCCTTACTCCCTGAATTTGTGTAGTTATTCATATGTGAACAAGGTGTATGGCCTAGTCTACGCTAGCTTCAGTGCTTACTCAGGAGAACCGTATGGGTCAGTGATCATGCCATAACACTGCAGATGCCCTTGTGAAGGACACTCCTGACTGTGCTGTGGCATAATACAATACATATTATGTATTGTATATAATGTATTGACCTCCTTGTACAATTATGTGTTATAATATCCCCTCACCCTCTTATTAGGGGGGCTAAATTGTTACACATCTAACCCAATTGATTTGTTTCTGTTATATACTTGGTCGTCAAGAGGAAAATGCTGCCATGGGCTTGGACACTATATGGACAACAGTGGCCGTCTTTCTGCAACCACGTGGCCTGCCCTGTAATGGAGGTGCTGCTAGTGTGCAAGGGATGATTAGCATACTTCAAAAATGAAACGAAAAGAAGGCATAGAAGTCCAACGGTTGTTTCACCCACAAGCGTTTGAACTAAGAGTCAAACAACTAACCTAACCACTTGCCCATATGTTGGTTATAGTCCATGCTGTGGACATAAAAAACTAACAATACAGTGATGAAGGGCAAACCAAAACTGATAAATGTTATTTGATGTTAGATGTCATGCAGCTAATTGGCTGAAACCAGAAGTACGACATATCACTCGCTGTGATTGTGTCATGCTGTGAATGTGCAGCTATGTGTAAACAGTTGTTTGGAGAAGACTGCCTTACTTCCTCTGAGAAGTCTGGACCAAGACTAAGACTGACACTAATCCCTGGAAGGCATGACAACAAAACTAAGAGCTATAAAAATAAACCTGACTTGAAATTTCTGATCAAATAAACACAAATAATATATGTAACATGAAGATACAGTTTAACCTACATTCTGGACTTTAATGATGAAATCCAAACTCAGGTTGCTAGATTGATACCAGCAAAATAATTCAAATTATAAATCCACCATCCAGTTAAATAAAGGTTTGAATTATGAAAGGTTTGAGTGTTTTTTTGTACTGCTTATGTTGCACTATTAATGACAATATACAATACTGTTGAATGACATCAACCATTGTTCAGACTGTAAACAAACACACAAATACATAGAATATATACTGTAGTCGTGATGTAAGAGCTTTAGCCCAGTTATTAGTATGGAAATAGACTAAAACTCATCCTGCTTAAATTTCTTCTCTCCACAACTTTATTCATCTCCATTTACTGCACATAAAGCATATAAAGATTACACACATGGCATCAATGACTGGACAATGGCATTCAAGTTCCTTACAGCAACATGAATCTACTACAAAAATAAATAAACTAAAAAATTAAAAACTCTAATACAAAAGTGTTATTATGTCTACTACTACAGTACATGGATGTACAGTACAGTATGCATTTCCATTGAAGTAGATTTAAATATACATTTAATTTGGGTTTTCAAATAGTTTTGATCGGTGACTTGAGCAATGATTGAATGTGTTTAGTGAATTATTCTGATGTCAACGGTCTGTTGTTAAAGTTCAGACATGCTGGTAGACTGTTTATATTTTAACTTAAATCAAAACAAACACACGTCTCCCCTCAATGCCACAGGATGCTCCCTCAGACGCACCGCCCTCCAGTGTCAGTGGGCCGTGCTAGCATACCGTGAGCATGCTAGCACGGTCACCTAATTTGACACAGAATTGTATTCGCTTACAATCGCTGACTCCTCCTTTAATGCTGCCATCAGCATGTGCGCATAAAAATAAGCCAGTCACCTGACGTCTGAGAAGCAGCTCAACCAGTATGTCTGGTAAGGTGTTAGCCTAGTTGTATAAGGCTCTCCTCCTAGGTCACTGCTCTCATTTGTGTGTTGTCATTCTGTGCTAAGCGAAGCCAAGGGATCCTTGGGTCTCTGTCCGACGACCGCGATGGCTTCCTACACTGCCTACAGCGGCTACACTAAGCAGCCTCAGTTGTACGCAGGCTCCTACTACGGCGAGAAAACCGACCATACCTACGTCGACTCGGTGTACGAGGAGAAGAAGCGCCTGGAGAAGAGCAAGCGTAAGAACGCCATCTGCTGCGAGGTGATCGCCATCGTCTTCGGCTTCGTGGGACTGATCGGCGTGGCGGCCGCGACCGGCCTGCCCATGTGGCGCGTCACCGCCTTCATCCAGGAGAACATCATCACCATGGAGACGCGCTGGGAGGGCCTGTGGATGAACTGCTACCGGCAGGCCAACATCCGCATGCAGTGCAAGGTGTACGACTCCCTGCTGTTCCTGCCCTCGGACCTCCAGGCCTCCAGGGGGCTGATGTGCTGCGCCGTGGCCCTGGCCACCTTTGCGGTCATTGTCTCCGCCGTGGGCATGAAGTGCACGCAGGCGATTGACACGCGGCCGCGCACCAAGCACATCGTGTTAGTGTCTGGGGGCTGCCTCTTTCTGGCTGCCTGCCTGGCCACCATCATCCCCGTGTCGTGGACGGCCTACTCCATCATCCAGGACTTCTACAACCCGCTGCTGCTCGACGCCCAACGCAGAGAGCTGGGCGAGGCCCTCTACATCGGCTGGGTGACGTCCGCCCTGCTGTTCGTCGCCGGGGTCATCCTGTTGTGTCGCAACGCGCCCCGCACCCAGGACAGCGACGACAGGGTGCTGTACAACCCTGGGAGCTACCAACAGCCTGGGTATGGCTACCAGCCGGGCTACAGCTACCAGCCGGGCTACAGCTACCAGCCGGGCTACAATTACCAGCCGGCGTACACCCAGCCCCCTCCGGGGTCTGTCATTTATACAGGAAACCAACGCTAGGGGGGTTCAAGCGACACAATGTTTTGGACTTCATCAATAGCTGTTGTTGTGTGAGCGAGTTTTGGGACTGAGAAAGGGCAGGTTCCAGGAATGTTACTGGACAGGATTTTCGTGTGTTGCAAAACTCTTTGTAATATACGTGTGAGACTG
Source organism: Forbesichthys papilliferus (assembly GCA_025399855.1). NCBI lineage: Eukaryota > Metazoa > Chordata > Actinopteri > Percopsiformes > Amblyopsidae > Forbesichthys > Forbesichthys papilliferus. Next base: position 2,942 of record JAODOY010042649.1, on the reverse strand, counting down.
ATTATGCTGTGATTCACTGTTTATTTCTTTCTATTATTATAAATATTGTTATTATTGTGTATATATGTTTTCAAATAATACTTTATATTGCACACCAATGCCCTCTACCAATCTAGCAGCCACGCCTTTTCAGATTTTAACTGTATTATTTTCATTGTACATAGTACATATTAACAGCACTGGCTGCATTTTGAGGTCAAATGTGGTTTTCAATAAAATGGCAAAAACAGAGCTATTTGTCTTTTCTGCTTCTCCCTCAGGATTGGTAAAACCAATAAGGCGTACAGCGACATGTATTATGAGCCTTTGGTATACATTAGCTAACATACTGGATCTTGCTCAACTCTGGTATGTGAGGGTGGAGAGCTGTCCTGACGTTTCTATTGTTGTCTGGAGACATGCACATGAACCAGTGGAACCGGATTGACCGCACGATTCCACCCATAATGTAAATGTGCCTGCAGGGTTCATCTGTGACTTCACAATGTTCCCGACTAGGATACAGGATATTAGTATATAATATATTAGAAGTATTCTCAAATATATTGTATACTGACATATTGATACACATCGTTGATATATACACATGTATTATAAACCACTCGTAATTCACACACGTGAATAAAAACACACGTAATACTGGATATTTTCTCACCAACAGTGACAAGTATTATCAGGCATAGTGGACATGCACTTCATCCTATATTTGTGTGACACATACATACACGTATGGTAAGTAGACTACACTGCGTGTGTGTGTGTCATTAAACGCCTTTTGTCTCAAACCCCTTGCTTCCATTCTAGTAAAACAGTGTGACTGTTTCAGTGTAAACTGATACTGTAGTGTAAACACGGCGACAGCTCCCATCAAAGGTTCAACAAACACTCCTGTGGGTGGTGGGGGGTGGGGGGGGGGGGGGGGGGGTTGTTGCTTGGCAACGTGTCACAGTCCCCACCCCTCCCTATATGTCTTGTTGTCCACAGGGGAGGAGTCCTGTGCCCGGGATCGGGATCGCTTCCAGTGGGAAGCCACAGAGCGGCTGAACAGAGGCGAGGGACATTGCGGACGGCAGGCAGGCAGACAGAGACTGACACGATGGCCAACTCTGCTCTAGAGCTCGTGGCTACCATCTTGACCATGCTTGGCCTCATGATGGCATCCGCCTCCACGGGCATGCCCATGTGGCGGGTCACCGCCTTCATCCAGGAGAACATCATCACCATGGAGACGCGCTGGGAGGGCCTGTGGATGAACTGCTACCGGCAGGCCAACATCCGCATGCAGTGCAAGGTGTACGACTCCCTGCTGTACCTCCCCCCGGAGCTCCAGGCATCCAGGGGGCTGATGTGCTGCGCCGTGGCCCTGTCCGGGCTGGGCCTACTCATCAGCCTAGTGGGGCTACAGTGCACCTCCTGCATCCACAACAACAACGCCCGGGCCAAGAGGATGGTCTTGCTGGTGGCGGGCATCATGGTGCTCCTGGCCTGCCTGTGCGTGCTGGTGCCCGTGTCGTGGACGGCGCACGTCATCATCACAGACTTCTACAACCCGCTGCTGCTCGACGCCCAGCGCAGAGAGCTGGGCGAGGCGCTGTATGTCGGCTGGGTGGGCGCCCTGCTGCTGTTTGTGGGCGGGTGCATTCTCACCTGCTGCAACATTAGCGGCGAAGAGGACAAGTACCGGGACCGGTACGAGTACTACAGGAACTCGCAGTACTCGTACCCGCCACCACAAGTGCTGCACACCCAGCCGCCCCAGCAGCAGGACTACCCCCGGCTCCAGCCCCGGCCCCAGCCCATGTTGTCTAGGCACCCGTCCAGCGTCTACACCTACCAAACCACCGCCACCACCCCGCATCACTCCAGGCACCCCTCGGCCCGCAGCGCCATAGCCTACCTCTGAGCTGAGCGGTGACACTGGCTGAGGTAGAGAGACGTTTTTTAAAAACGGATATTCCGGAATTTCACCAAGAGGATTTGCCATTGTGTGTGCGTGTTGTTTTAATAGCACTTTTTTTTTCAGTTTATGTATTGATGAAATAGCACTCCTTAAGGTGATGTAATCATCGTCTTCATCTTGATGTTAAATTGTTGTGTGTAGCCAATTTAAATATTCTCATCTTTTTAGTTTACTTGCATGTGTGTTCACTTTTATAAATTGATTATTGTAACAACTGTCACGTCTACAAAGATTCATAGAAAATTTGTAGGTTTGTGTATATATGTTGTATATAAAAATACCAATCTTCTGTAATGTGGCACTTGACTGAAACATGACAGCCGTCTTGAACGAAGCACATTATAGAGACATTTCAATATTGTTTTCATATTGACTGGAAGACTTCACAACCAATGGGCACTACAGCACATGACCAAAAGAATAGTCATACACTGTATACAGAAAACCTAAAGCTGTGCTGATGATAAATGTCTATTGTAGGAGTGAAATAGCTGAAAATATGTGTTTTTCCACTTTATCGCAAGATGTCACAAGAAACATTTAAAATGCTATTTTGTCTTTAATAAAATGTCCATACATTTTCAATGGTAGTTAAGGATTTAACTTCTTGTGAGTGTTTAAGAAGGTGTCACTCAAAACACCATGGAAACATCCGGTCTTTGTAGACCCATGACTGGCTTTAGACTACCTCTCTTGGGTGATCTTACCTCCGGACCAGAAAGCTGCAGGCCCTCTCATAAATGTCCCATCCTGGTGACGGTCAATTTCAGCTTTTCACCTAGACTGAGCAGCCTCTGTTATTTCAGTTTGATGGAAAGTACATGTAAACAGACAAAGGATCAGAGACATCAAACATTCGTAGGAACTAAGTAAATAGTGACGAATATATGCAAATAGAATCCATCCATCCATCCATCCATCCATCCATCTTCTTCCGCTTATCCGGAGTCGGGTCGCGGGGGCAGCAGCTCCAGCAAGGGAC
>JAODOY010042638.1:0-20000 GCA_025399855.1 Forbesichthys papilliferus | reverse complement strand
CCAGCTGGACGTGCCTGGAACACCTCCCAAGGAAGGCGCCCAGGAGGCATCCTTACTAGATGCCCGTACCACCTCAATTGGCTCCTTTCAACGCAAAGGAGCAGCGGCTCTACTCCGAGTTCCTCACGGATAGCTGAGCTTCATGATCAATGCAGTCTGATATACAGACTCCCATGAGACTGCTGGGGACTACCATTCAGAGCTTCGCCCAGGACATTATAATGGCACATGTTCTAGCAGAGTTGCATACGTGGAATAAGTTGACTTGGTTACGTTTTGGTGTGTGGATGCATAGGCCGAGAGGGATGGAAGAAACACATACAAGACAGACACTAGGTGAAATGTGCTTTGTCTAATTGCGTGTTTACAAAGCAGTTATTAAAACAGTGGCCTTTATGACATTTAGATGGGGAAAAACTAATTCCAATTAGGTATTTACATTACATGTGGAAACACCTTGCCCAAAACAGAGGTTGTAATATACTTTCAATAATACATTGACACTCAATTTTACATTACCCCTTTACTTTTATTGGCCTAGTGAAACTATGCATGTACTATTTAATGCACAAACATAAGCTGTGGTCGCCTCCTATTTTCACACAAGTAGTGGAATTTCTAAACGCAATTGAGTCAATAAGCACACATCACGGAAAACAAAGCAAGTGTTTTGATTAGTCTGGCCACATTCAGTCAAATAATTCATAGCCAAAAATGCCTTCAGTTGCATAACGTGATTGCAGAGGCGGCATTCAATCTGGAGAGGCAGTGCGATTGCATGATTTTTGTTAGTCATCACATCCATGGTCTGTATACACACTTTAATTAATGGCAGTTGTCTGCAATCTTTGCAAAACTTGAAAGCTCCAAGGAGCCACAGAATGTTGTAAGGCTATATGAAAGCAAAACTTTTCCTGTTTTTCTTGGCTAGGCATTTCAATCTAGGAAAGTATAGTAAATATAATAATAAGTAATGAGATAATGAGCCATCCTCGACTTTCACCAGACTTAATAATTATTTTGGAGAAATAACTTTGGCAAATGTCAACAGGCTGACATATCTTAAATGCAATACTGACCGCATAGATATGGATTACAACGTGATTACAGTGAGGCACTCCTCCTCGTTAATATAAGTGCGTTGTGTCTGCTGATACCACAGGACCATCATATGAAACCCCGTCTAAATGTGACAATACCACGACAAATGACACACTTACTTCTTGGGGTCATAGAAGTCCATGGCCTTCTTGACCTTATTGTAAGCAGCAACCTTGAAGGGGACGATCTCCAGGGTGATGAGTCCTGGGGCCATGGTGAGAACCTTGGCCCCGTGAGTGGGCTCATACAGGTCCTTCCCTGTGTCCGGGTGGGGCATGCCGGCTGGGTCACGGCCCACAATGTAAAAGTTGGCCCCGGCAACCATGCGAGCTCTGCAGTGCCACTGCACCTGTTGGGGGAAACACACTGACGACTTACACACCAGGAAAGACTTGAAGGGAGAAAAAAAAAAAAGGATCACTCCGGGAGATTGAAAACAGAGCGGGTGTAGCAGACGCCACTTCCACATTGCCCCCCCCCGTTCTCTTTTCTTTTGAAGGGGGGGGGGGGGGGGATTTTTAACCTTAATGCAGACCAGAACAACACAGCGTGCCTTGTAAGTCCATGAGGAGGTCCATGGATTTCACCATAATATTGCCCATTATTTATCTCTGGGGGTGTTAATGAGCATTCAGAGTATATTACATTAATCACAGGCCACAACTATATTTCCGCAGCAAACTCTTGGGGATACGTTTACTTAGTTTCAGGCCATGCATGGTCGACTTATGTGTCTGGGTGCTGCTTACGTCAGCCTCCACAATAAAATGCCATTAGTGACCAGCCCACTTAAAGGCAGGGTCACTAATTCTTGCCAACTACAAGCTCAAATAAAAAGAGTATCGCTAAGTGGTCCTCTGCAGCGGCGCCTCACATTAAAATGTATTGTGAAGCAAAGCGTAGTACTACGGCTTTGTTGATCAGAGGGGTGTTCACCACTTTGGTTAGGTCCCTATTTACAGAGCCAGGGCTGTGTAGAAGTATTATCTTATTTTTTCAGTGTTGGGGCCATTTGGATGTGTACCTTGTTTTGTTAGTTAATCTTTACTGTTTTGTACTCCGTTTTGTTTTTCCTTTTTTATTTCTAACAGTAAATATGATTGAACTAGCTTAATTCAGGTTAATAGTTTGGTTGGTTTACATAATCTACATGACATAAGTTTGTTGTATGTTTTCCACATACACTAGCCGTTCCCACACACCTGGCAGTCCTGATTTAGTTCCTTTCAGGATAGCCTGGCGGGTTGGGTTTTACGTCTTGTTTAGTGTTTGGATAACAGGGCATACAGTTATTTGACCGCTCTGTAAAATGTTTTTACACGGTGGATGATTTTCTTTTGTTTGCACTCGCACCTTTCACTGTATGACAAGCATGGATAATTGAAACAAATGGAATTAAATACTTGTCAAACCCACTTCCGTTATCTGGAGTCTACCATTTCTCCCATATTCACGGTAACAAAACTGTAAAGCAAAGATCGCGTCAACACTAACAGATCAAGGAAAGAACAGATTAAAAACCCAAACAGTAAGCTAGCGAAATGCAAGGAGATATTTGTTGAATTTGTAAAAGCTTACATTTAGCTTGCAATAGCTGAGAATACGTTTAAAAGACCGGAAGCGTTCCATTTTTGCTTCCGTAGACATGCATTGCTGTTTGATACTGAACTATGCATGTGGATGTAGGGGGAGGGGCAGAGAACAGTGTGAGCCTAATAGTAGAGAGGAGTATCTGCCACTAAGCACTCAGCAAAGCAATGTTTATAGAATGCTGGTTTTAACCACTGGGGCAACTCGATCAAGGAGTTTACCCTAAAGGTTAATTTAATTTAATAAACGCAATATAGATGGGTTTTGTGGTTGAACAGCATCTGCAGGATGTAGAGCTTTATATAAAAAAGAAAAAAAAAAGAAAAAAAATGTCCTGCCAATGAAAGAACATTTAGTTCAATAAAATGTATGCTTGCAATGACATGTTACCACACACACTTACAAAACAACAATGAAACTTATTCTAAACAAATCATTAAACTTATGAAAAACAATTATCAAACAGAATTGCATTTCTTTTCCACGTTTGATGTCGGACCACACTGACCTCTCTTTTATAACGAAATACTGAACCAAAAACATTTGAACGGATATACAGTGCACACATCCACAAAATATTCTCTAAGAGGAAATGCTGTTTTCCATCAAATTTGATCAAAATGCAAATGTTATTTCTAAATAATATACTTTTTGAAAGTGATATTGTTTTTGATGTAGAAAGCCAGGCAATGGACCCTGAGGGTGATTTCGTAGATTAAAATAAGTTTAGAAGGCCCATGCTCTTACAGCCGGCCCTCTCTGAAATCAATCTTCAATTCCATTGAAGGCATCATTTCTGTTTTTCATCACCAACGATTGTTCATTCAATACATAATTACAAAGTAGGTCTACAGTTTTTACAGCTAAGAAACAACTTGCTCAACGGCACGCAGGATACTGCAGGACGCTGCCGAAGCTGTTGGCTTATAAATAAACGGCCATTTGAGTGGTGGACAACTGTGTTTTCCAAACAGCCACCTGGCGTCTGGGCTACAATGTTACGTCTAGGACGGAAATCACACCGTCAGACCGTCCTGTTTAGAATTACACAGGGATAGGAGCCGCTTGCATAATACCTACCGGCGCTCTGTCTGCTCTCAATATTTATCACCAAAACCTTCCCATCATCATACGTGAATGATTAAAAGACGGAGGACTCCCGGGATTGCGGTGCTCGGGCATAAAGAGAGGCTCATGTGCGGTGTGGATGCTCCGTAGATACAAAACAAGTGATTGACATCAGTTAAAGACACACCTTCAAGCGGGAAGCCCGGTTGTAATGGAAATACAACAAAAAAAAACGAGGTAGAACAAGTCGAAAAAGAGTACAGCCCTTTTATCACGGCGGTGACTCTACCCCCCTCCCCCCGGAACATTTACCAAATCGCTCGTTTATGGTGAGGTACATCCCACTCATGGAGACGTGATTTACGGCGGCCATTTCTCCTCTGTTGTGGGTCTGCCTTTTAGAAACCCTTTGCCAATCCTCTGTATGCGGTTGCTTTCTGATAGTGTGCAGGGCTGCTCCGTTTGTTCCACCAGACCATGTTATGCCATAGGGGAGCGGAGACACGCGAGGGAGCCCCCTCTATGGCATTAAAAGGCTGCTCACATCAACAACCTTTCCCCAGCACCGCTGACTCCACCTTTAAAGGAAAATAATGGCAATACCTCGGTGGGCCCTGCGTACATCATGGGCGAGGGGAAGATGGCAACGATGGTGGAGTCGGGGTTGAGCACGCCCTCGTCCAGCACGGCAGCGTGCTGCCGCATACGCCAGCTCAGGGGCACGTCGTCGTCCTTGGTCCAGCCGCCCAGCGGGTGCAGCAGCAGCACGGGCCGGCGGTAGCCCCGCGCCACCAGCCGCTTGTGGGTGTCCTGCATCAGGAGGGCGTGGCCGTTGTGCACCGGGTTGCGCAGCTGAAACGCAAAGATGGCATCTGTGTGGAGGGAGGGGGGGGGAGGAAACGAGAAGAAAAATGAGATGCAGCTGAGAAGTACTAGTTCGCTACGGTGTCTAACCCTGTTCAGATAAATACATGTTCATTTCACTGCTCAGACAAATTCAAGGATGTGTTTTGAAATTAGTTTGCTTTATAAAATGTGTGTCATTTTTAGTTAGAAAAAAATTATAAAAACGTATTGGAAACATTGTAGCTTTAAATCATTCAAGACCACAGGTTGCCATAAAGGCCCGTAACATCCTCACCAGCATTAATTTCTTTGAACTTCTGTTTGAGCTCGGTGGGGGTAAGCCGGTAGTGGTCCAGGCCGTCGTTCCAGTAGATGCGGTCTAGAACCTGCAGGTCTCCGCCGACCAGCCAATCACCGCTCTCCATAACCATCTGCAATTACGAGGATTTGGTTTACGCTACATGTGAGCACGCCCTACAATGCTTACAACATGACTGATCTTATTTGACGACGAGATTTAATACAACAGGCCTCTGCTACAGTGTGCACAGTTGCAATGAAGGACGCACTGTGATAAATCACAGAGTGTGCGCTCTTTGTCTTTAAACAGTCAACACCATGATGAAATGCTTACAAACTGGGACTCCAGTGAGAGCCCCTCACACATCTCACCACATGTGTTTGCTTTCTAACAGCATAGCACTAAGACAAAATATGATTGTATTCCACAATAAAACCCAATGATGAGCTCATGAAGCCGCAGTGAAGAGAATTTTCCCCTTTACGAGATTATTCAAATGTCCCCAAAGTTCTCAGGAGCCATGCAAAGGCTGCTATTGTTTCAGGCTAGAACTGTTGCCTGCCTCTCGTGGCATGTATGAGACCTTAGCGAGAATTACTGACAACACTGGCCTGCTCAATGTTAATGTGATACAGAATGACAATCCTCTACAGGGACAGCGCTAAACGCAAGTACACCAGTACTGAATTGGGAAGAATCCAAAGAGCTCTCACACGTGAAACTAGTCAATGAGCAGTTCATTTGAAATATAATACAAGAGCCATTTTAATGATATGCATTTGACTGATCGCACCCATAAACCGCTTAACTTCACAAGCTTATGAAAATCCTCATAAAAACCTTTTAATGCTTGTGCCATAATTGAATACTGATAGGAGGTTTGTCTGCATAATTTAACCCTGAGGATCAGACCATCAATTTCAGAGGTGGTGGAGAATCTGCATCCTTTATGTGATCAATACTTACTTGGCTAATGTACCTCATATAGATAGATCTGCTATTCGGTGTAACGGTGCGACTCACTTGATCTAACCTGAGCTCTGCACGTTGCGCGGCGCTCCACAGCACAGGCATTACAGAATCCGTTTGCCTCGTTTGAAAGATGGTGACTTTGAAAAGGATAGAACCGCCGCACTCGCCTGAAAACGACACGTGTGCCACGTTTAACAATTACACACGGCTCGTGACTTTACATATTGCAGGAACCTTTCTAAATAAACAGTTCCTGACAAAGGGGGCTCCTGTCTCCCGACTGACGGACGGGTAAACAGGAAACGGTGGATAAGCCACATTTAATATGGAGCAGGTCGTTTCTGTCTGGAGAGAGGCGTGGCAAGGAGCCACAGCAGCCGGCGGCGCACTGTGCTGACAGAAGGGCTCCAGCGCGAGGAGTTCAACACACTCGACGTACACAGACGCACACCCCTTAATGAGTGGCACCCTAATCACAGCAAGCTGTGCACACCGTCACGCACACAAACGCCTCAAAACCAAGACAAGGATCAGGTGGGGTTGTTTATGCTGAGAAATAATGCAAACACAATTCATTTTCTTCCGAGGCCAAATTGGAATTGTGAGATACAGAATATCGAACCTACGCCAATTGCCAATGATCATATTTATTTCTCACTCAGCCAACGTGTTTTTAGCAGCAAGGGGCTTTACAATGCGCCGTGGGGTTCAAACCTAAAGCCAGGGTGTTAAATCTCTAGCTGCCATAAAGGTGACTATTCCGTTCCTCTTGTAGTCCTGCCAATAAACGGATGAAGCCAACTGCACTAATCCGTTACAACAATAGCATTCTACATTAGAGAGTTTTAAGAGCAGCTCTGTCCTGCCTGTCTGTCCATGCAGACAGGCTTTCAAAATAATACAGCGTATCCAGAAGTAAGTCATCTGCCAGGTTGCATGTCACCACGGTCCCATTGTGGAGTGATGCTGCTTTTCCAGTGGCACGGGCGGGATCATTCCAGAACCCTACCTCGCCATCAAGTCTACCTGAGCCCCTCAAGGGTTGATATGAGGCAGATGGAAACAATTTCAGGGTATATTTGGAAAAGGGCTAACTGGAAGGCGAAGATGTGGAGCCTGGCAGGAATTCCCAACCCCGGTGTGTTCCATGGCAGGTCGCGTGTCCCAGTGCATTTGTGGAGGGTGTGCAGAAGCCCCAATATAACACCCAAATCAAACACAACAAACAAGGGGGGTACTGAGACGTGGCCTGGGCTGCATCTGACAAATGGGGGTTGGGTAACAGTCTACCATTCTTATACTGTGAGAGAGACGTCTAGGGTCTACCTGCCTTTTAGCGCAGGGCTCGACAATAACGATGGCCCAATGGCCAGGAGCCAATAAAAACCTAATGTCGGAATAGTTCACACTTGTAAATCACTGTCCCAATCGGGACAGTCCCAAATTTGAGATGTGATTTGATATTCACTCCAGTAGATTTTTGATGAGTTTATAATGCACCGTGTAAATTCAAGTCAATTTTATTTATACAGCCCTTAATCTCAGTCTCAAAGGTCTTTACAGCCTACATTTCCCATGTAAACAAACAACACCCCCTTACCCTGCTCCTCCACCCGCTATCAGGGTTCCCACTCAAAGTAAAATCGATACTTTGCAGTATCGATTTTTTCCCCCGTCCCTAGTGATAACCCCGGCTAAAGAAAAGTTGCATCAACAACTTTCACAAAACAATCGCTAACCAGTCAATAGTAGGCATCTGCAGCAAGAGATTTTCAGCGGCTGCCGTAACTCTGGCGGGTGTCTTCATGCGTGAGCAGTCGGAAGAGTTTAATTCAACATTATTTAGACAGCAAGCCACATAGGTTTTATTACGAACCCTAACCGCCACTGAGAAGAGCACGAGACGTTTTCTCTAACAATATACTAGACTGAATTATTGGATTCATTAAATTATTAAACTACAGTTCTGTCTTTCAACTGCCGGCTCATACAGGTTTTTCGGCTCTAGGCTATTCTGGGGATAGCTTATGTAGTCATCACATTCAAAATAAAATCTCTGAAATTGTATCAACGTATCGAGAAAATAATAGCCTTACTTTAGGTAACATGTAGTAGGTTACTTAACGTAACAGGTTAAATTACCCATTCCATGAAAACCAAGTATTTCAAGTAAAACCAAGTAAGTGGACTGTTAGCTTCGTTGTCTTTATTGGCAAAAAAAGTGAGAGGGGCGGGGAAACAGGCGAATGAGAGAATGGTGCATATGTTGCATAGATTTCTGCACACAGTTAGTCTGGTAACACCCCTATGAGGATATGGCCAGCTACGTAGTATCAGCAAAATATGCAAGGCAAAGAACTGATGTTGATCGCCAGTATGGTACGCAAAACGCAAGTAAAAGTTTAATGTTCAACATTTGCAGATGACCAAATCTGTAAATCTATTTTTTGATACAGTAATCAACTGCAGGCTACCATAGCATAAACAAGTTCAGTCTGCAGGACAGACATTTTATTAAGGTTGATGTGCACATCAATAACTACATTACATTAACATAGGCTATTGCTCAGAAACCGTAAACGGATTAGAAATAGGCTGCTTAAATAAGGTTGTGTTGATTTACTTAACCTAAATCATTGCTAATTGATAAAGACACACTCGCGTGTCATACCGAAATTGTATCCTCTGCTGGAAACGGATTGACTTTTTTGGCACCGTGAGTATTAATGCTTTTATTTGGGTCAGCGATCAGTCATATCATACAAAACATGTAATGTTACATCCATGATAATAACAAAGATAGAATATGTCTGTTTAGTTTTGACGTTTCTTGCTTAACCAAATAGCCCATCATTGTGTCTATCATAGCCCTGTAGTGGCAAGAATGGCTGCGGTTTCATGCTATGTAACCCTTTATTCGTTAATGAATACGTGCTTATGGGTACATAGCTGTGATGTTGTGCATACACACACACACACACACATAAATAAATTAACCTTCATTGATGAAATAATGTGCTTAGTAGATACATGGCTGGTTATCAAAATGTAACACCATTCCTACACGGGGCTGTATGTCCAAGCTGCTGCTGTGTTGTTGACACGAACAACAATGAACTACATTCTGTCACCTGTATCCTTTACTGTAGTCTGGACGGCGAGGCGGAATTCATGCGCAATATTAACACCTTGAAAACACTGCTGAAATTAAACCATATGTGGTCCAAAACCCATTAAACTATGTTCAAACCGCGTTTGGGTAGCCTGCACCGGTACTAGCAGTAAAACAGTCGTAGCCTCACGTCAACACAGCTACGTGGAAGTCGGGGCGGGTGGGCAGTGATCAGACCGTTATACTGTATAAAGAGTTATTGTATGATGTGCTATTCAACGGGCTAGTAAATGTTAACATTGAGCGCTGTATCAGAACATAAATCCAGAGCGGTGGGTTGCTTTCACAAGGGGAATTCTGTGGAAACCATATGGTGTTAATCGTTAGGGCCCACTTTATTGCTGGATATCTACTGATCTAACGCTCACCACGGTTCTCAGACTGTGGGCCAAGACCCAGAGAGGTCACGCTATGCTTATAAGGGTGGTCGTGAAAGAGTGTCAACATTTACAAATAATTATTATTTACGGTATTTCTTATATTTTAATTGCATTTCTTACTGTATTACATGTTCCATTGCATTTATGGTTGAACTGCTCTATCTGGGGTCCGAAAAACTACCACCGCTTCAATACAATAGGGACCATTTCACATGGAAGTGTCGGTGACCAGCTTCCTGACCAGGAAAGGGACCCACCTTGATATAAGGGTGGTCCTTGCAGGTGGTTCCCCACTGGCGTGCACAGCGCTCCTCTTTGCGGTGTTCGTAGAACTCTGGGTTGCGCAGGATGGCCACCCGCCTGCCTTGGTAGACCAGGGCCACGGCCGTCGCGCCGTCCAGTCGCTCCTTGTCGCCGGTGGACACGGGCAGCACCACGGGGATGGACAGGTTGATGACGCCACCTGGGACAGCAGCCAGGCGCAGGGCTCAGACACTGATGGTGACTGGCCACTACGTCTGGTGGCTATTTGTGCATTTAGGTGGAGGGGGACACAAACACTGGGGCGGTTCAGTCCGAATCAGGCGGCTACTCAAGCGTAGCCAGTGGATTCGCCCGTTCCTCGGAGGCCCCTGGCAGATGTTAAACTCAAGTCCACCACTTTAGGTCATTATAGGAGATTACGTTGGACAAACAGCTGAACGTCATTGCAAAACACAGTCGAGTTTAGACTATACCAGAAAAACAGCTCAGATAACACACACGGCCAGTCTTTCTGGGCCAAAATATAAAGTTCTATCATTGTATATACCCTTGCACGCCCAGCACTGCATAGCTACACTAGCCTATCAAACACCAGCTGAGAATGCATGCGGTGAGAATCGGCCTCCTACGTTTGGCAGAACCGCATGCTGCATGTTGAGACAATGTCTTGTTTTAGGATGGGAGCCTTTGTGGCCGCCACCCTTCTCCCTCCCATCACATCGCATGCTATCAAAGGTGGGATGAGATGAGAGCAGTCCCTCTCTACCACACACAGCTGGTTCCAATCAATCACACACATACAAACACAAAGGTCCACAGAGCTGGAGAGACACAAGCTTCCTATTGAATGTCTGCTTGTTGTTGACTGCCTATTTTTGTTTGATTAACAAAAACATGGAAAGTTCTGAAATGGTTTCTGCTGCGGAGCCTCAATGGAGGCTATTATTAACTTATTGTTGTGGCGTGCTTAATCAATCCCTTCTTGTGATATCACCATTTCATAGTGAAATACCAAGAAGGAAGTGGGAATGGACAAATGAAGGTTTGTGGTGTCAATCAATACGGATGCTTCTTCCTTTTCCTCTGCTCAGATTCATCTCCTCTAGGACAAACAGAGGAAATCCAAGTAAGGAGATTTCACGTCAACATATTTCTGCCTACGTCCCTTCCAGGCCAAACTCGCTTGCTAACATTCTGGGAAGAGGAGATTAGATCCCAATTAAACCTGGGCTTCGCTCTCTTTCTCACAGGAAGTAAGCATCGTGAAATGCAGACCAAGTCACAAGCTGAAATATGTTACGTTTTTTTCTGTCTATCTAAAGCGGTCTGGCATCACACCACACAGCTGATAGGTCAGTGGTCATATGGGTAATAAAAGCAAATAGACTCTTTCTTGGAATTCCAAATACATGTGAAATTGCTCTGATTGCACAGTTCCACAAATTCAGGTTCTGGATTAAGACGAAGACAAGCTGCACACATAGTTAATGTATTTTAGAACAGTATAAAGGCCTTAGTCAAACCCAGGGGTGTTTCAGTAACAAGCACATGAACACACACACACACACACACACACACACACACACACACACTACGCACACTTCTAATTTCGAGGAGAGAAAGACAGCATCTGCTGCATCCTATATGCTATAATAACATCATGGTTTGTTGTTATGCATAATAGACTGTGATAAAATGGTGTGATGGTATCACTCATTCTTCTGAGCCCTTTTAACTCCAAATTCATTGGAAGAAAAGTATACCGATATAGCAGTGCGTGAAACTTCAATATGACTGAATCACTGACAGTACAAAATCAGAAATGAGATTAGAATAAGTGGAAATAGAATATACTATAAATTATTTGCTAGACGATCTCTCTCAAAGTACCACTATTAAAATGTTTTTTTTCCTGCTTGGCTGGGGTGTGCCACTCAGTCAGCAGGCTCAGAGTGAGAGCGTGTCAGATCCATGCTCTGGGTACAAAATAAAACTGGACGTTATTCTAGAACCTTCAACGGCCCGTTTTAGTAGCAGACCATTACAATGATGAGAGTGGACGATAATACCAGATGCTCCCATAATAGGCACATCTGGGAATTAGTGTGCAAGCACTCAGCTCCATCCATTTTCATTTGTCAATCACGGGGACGCTGCACATGATTTTATCATTTGAGGTCTTCAGTGTGAAAACAAGCCTTAGTGGCATCATACCATCCAGCAGACAGTCAAAGTGAAGACACTGCAGGTACTCTCTTTCCCTCATGAAGCCATTCAGAGGGGTGGCCCAGCCCTCAGCCAGCACCTGGACCCACTGCATGTCCACCTTTGAAAAGAACCCAGTCACATGGCAGACATGCTGACATATTCAACAGATCTCCAAAGACCACAAGGTTCAAGGCGGTTTTTTATGGGGGGGTTGCATGCATGCACTTTATCCAATATATATTCAATTAATATATAAATAGTATGTATTCAATTAATATTCAAATACAAAGTCCGACTTTTGCTCATATCTTTTCCACTGAAATACGTTGATTTCACAGAGACTGGAGGGGAGATTATATGCCATTTAAACCGCATATAGAAATTAAGAAACGAAACGATAGTTACGATACTACTAGATCACAAATCACAATCATAAGTTTTTAACTACCAGATAAATCTGTCAGAAATCAGTTGTACCTTTCCAATCTGCACTGCAGGCAGAGTCTCAGCATCAGCTTTGGCCAGGTCGAGCTTGTTCTCATGGACATACAGCTCTTTTACATCATACGACGCATCCACAGGAACTATATCCTGAAAAACAACAAATACATATGACTTATGACTTAAATATGACAACCAGTAAAATGCATTCACTAAGAACAATGACAACATGTAAAATGAATCATGCTCAAAATATGAGGCTCCACTTCCCTCTAGTGGTAAAAAGATTCATAGCAGCTCTCATGTCTGAACTGTTAATTAAGCCATAACACACAAGAAGTGCATTACTACTAGGGGTGGGAATCACCAAGGACCCACAAGATGATATTATCACTATGCTTATGTCACGATATGATATCTTTGAGATTTTGAACATATTGCAATATTCTGCGATAATTTGCAATGTATTACTTTGTCCAACTTCAAATGATGTCCACAGAGGAAAACTGTGTCAACATCTGTTTCTTCATCTCACATAAACTGTATTGTACAAAATGTGATTGTCACACCGACTGACATGAACATGTCATAAATATTGGATAGTTTTATAGTTCAAGTATAGTTAAAGTTAAGTAAGTTAAATTCTCATGTGCAATTTATATAATAAAATATTGATACTTGTCGTTCATGTATCGATACAGTATTGCCACAGGAAATACTTCGACACTATGCTGTATCGATATTTTCCCCCCAACCCAAATAACTACAGCCTCGTACCCATGACCAAATCACATCCGTGCTGATATTCAGTCTATTGCACTCCCTCTCGGATGTTATTAAGATACAAGAGCTTCTCTAGCTAACCAGACCAACAAACAGGTGTGTTTGTCTTACTCAAAACTTCCTCAAAACTCATGTCTGAAATGTGATATGTTAGATGAGTCATACTTGCCATCCTTCCCACTGGGGGCGGAGCTTTAAACATTACAAAACTCACACAAAATTATTTAGGAGTGTGCATGTCGGCTGTTAACAAGACTGTTAGAACTGAATTAATTGAGCTATACTGTAGCTGCCCCATGACTCAGAATGTCTGCCCCAAGTGCCATTTGGCTGGAGAAGGACAAAACTAAGTATACTGTACTGGATGGTGTAGAGAGGTATGCAAGCCCCTCAAGACAGAGAAGAATGTGGTGTCAATATTAAATCAAAATGGATTTTTTTGTAATGGTTGTTTCACCCACAAATCCAGACACAAATCAGGGAATCCAATGTGTTGAATGGTGGATTTTTGGCAAACACCATTCCTACTCACAAATGTGACATTTAAAATATGTAAAACTAGTTCTCCATGTCACAATTCTTTATAAAAATCTCTAATGTTAATCATGCACATCAAAATACAAAGTAGTTTTTCCATCTCTCACCCTCTCCTGTAGCAAGTCTATAACCTGCTGAATGCATTCATTCACACTGCAGGAGTCAGTCTTCAGCACCAGCTCTGGAGCCTCTGGTTTCTCATACTCAGAATCAATTCCGGTGAAACCTGAAGCATACAAATGAACAGTTAGTCCTTTCAACAACAATATGACAATGACCACATCATTGAATGTTCTCTACTGTTAAATCTCAGACCAGGCATGATTATATGTAATCACACTGGTGTTGTTTGCAATGCTATGGGTTGGCATTAGTCTATATAATACAATTATAAACCTACATGTGTTATTATTTTAATTATTTTCAGTTCTTAGATGTTAGTTGTTATGCACATAAAAGATAGCTGGCTAAACAACAGACACAACTTTCTAATGACGTAGTCAACAAATCTACTTAATGAATTTAATTAGAGCACAAGCCATGACAACTGAGTATACATAATGTACAGTACCCACTGCTCAAAGTATAAGTCAGGGGTCAGCAATTATGTTTGGCCTCCTCAGGCCAATTTATTTATCTAGTCTACGGGACAGGATGGTCGAGTGGTCTGGGTGTTGGGCTCCCAGCCGGAGGGTCGTGGGGTCAAACCCTGGTGTTGCAATCCCCATCGGTGAATGAATATAGGTGAATGTGAGGCAAAATACTATAGTCCATTTACCTTTAAATGATCTTTTACTAAACTGTGTTATATTTCTGCCTTTACTTTCAGGTGATGTGATTTTAAACAATAAATAGGCCTTCATTTATTTCATATAGGCTATTTTTAAATATGTTTCCCCATCATGTCATTAGAGCTCTAATTGGGCTTAAAAAGTTGAACAGACAGAGCCCGACTGTCCGAGCCTGACTTAAAATCGCAGCTTTATAGCTTTATGAAGCGAGAACCCGATTCCAGCCATACAACCCGACATAACGTTCCTGGGCCGGACCTACAGTATACGCTGCGTATCATCACCATCACTCATGGATGGGGCTCTAGTTAGAACCGACTCAGTGCTCAACTTCATTTTCATTTAAATGGTCAATTGAACAGCTTGCTGGATAGTGATTAAAAAAGAAAAAAAAAAACTTTTCCGCTACGATGTTTAGCTAGGAGCAAAGAAACGAACACGCCAGTGTTGTCACAGAAACAATAAGCAAAGAGATGCAGATGCCAAAAATAACTTTCTAGCCTACATTTTACATTGTTGTAGGATAGTAATGTAATTGTTACTTTCTCAAAGTTATTTGTTTATGAAAACAGCTTGGAACAAATACATGGTGTATTAACCTCATCAGCAGCACCCATTGTCACATTTCAGTAGACAGACACACATACACTGTAAAGGGATCAGAGTGTGTGGACAGGTTGCAATCTGAGATATGACTCACTCACTTTGCATATTAAGAAACTAAACACTATCAATTATTAACAGTTTAATTGTTCCACTCCACATCTTATTCCACCTGACCGCAGAAACAGCAGCATCTCTCTCTCTTTGATAGCTTGTGATTATATGTACAACAAAAAAACACTTTGTAAAAAGAAAAATAAATAAACCCGTCTGACATGCTATTCTTTTCGTCAGAACTTCCCAGACGCAACATCGGGCCTCGTTCGGGCCCCGACGCTGGAAATGTGTCAGCCATGACCGAATCAGGTCAATATTAAGCTGAATTTGTGTAGCCTGAACCGGGCATATGTTTTCGAGTTGATCTACAGAATAATAAATTTATTAAACTTCATCAACATTTTTGTAAAATATTTATATGTTATATAAATGTGTTATAATATATGTTATAATATATGTTTTCAAATATTATTACAAACATTGTAAGACCAAGCGGTGGCGGGATACCATTACTCAGCAGTTATCTATTTTATTACAATATTTGTCCTGAGTTTGCTTTACACAAAGTTTTGGGTGCCATGGTGCCAACATGTCGACCCCTAGTATACCTCTGATCTCGCCAGCTCTAGCTCTCTTGTACAAGCCCTTTACGTCCCTCTGCTCACAAACGTCTAGCGGTGCATCTACAAACACTTCGAAGAAAGGCAGACCAGCAGCCTCGTGTATCTTCCTGGCATTGAGGCGGTCCTGAGGGAGAACAGTTTTGATCAATCATGCGGTGGATTAGACAAATTACCACAACTCAAGAACAGATATGAATCTCTTATTTCAAGTTAAAACACACTCTCTTGCAGTTTCTTCCACAACATCACACCAGTTGTGTTCTACAGCTCTGGAAAATAAAATAAAAAAGTAATAAATATATTGTAACAATGATCAACTTCATATTTTCCAGAGCTGTTTATACTACTAAGAACAGCACTACAAATGTGAATTCCAGTACTTACCTCAGTGAAGTTGGAACCCCATATTGCATGCTTTTATTTGTATAAACATGTTGTAAGTGTTTTTAAGTGTTGGACCCCAGGAAGAATAGCTATCGTTACGATGTTAGCTAATGGGGATCTTAATAAACAAACTCCCATGATCCAAGAGGGGCATAGCAAGCTAGCTACCTGCAGCCAATGCACCTGTGGCTCGTTGGCCTAATCAGCAAACTGTCTTAAGCAGTACACGAAAGCAGCTCTGTGCTCAGTCATGCACAAACACATTTGTGCTTCATTATTCTTTTCATTTAGGTACATTTTGTTAAAACATATTCCATCATTGTTTGTTGTGCACTAAAAGGGGCCGAATCGCTCATAGGCTTTACATGTAACTTTAAACGTGTAATTTCTCTAAAACATTTTGCACACACATTTTTCTTTTGCATGCATAAACAAATTTAAATACTTTTATTCACATTGTCATATGGGTGCCAACTTCACGGAGGTCGAGGATTAATGAATATGCAAACAACCCAACACCCTCACAGTGGTAAAAGGATGTGAATTATTACTGTATAAATCTAGTCTAGGCAGCTACGTGTCACTTTGTACTGAAACAGCACTCATTAGGTGAGCGATTTGTTTGAAATTAAGGGGTTAATTTGTGGATGGCTATTCTTGTTCATGGCCAGTTAGGGTGATTATTAGAATATGGTTATATGGATTATCTATTGAAAACATCCCAATCAAAAGGTGGTATTTGTATGACACTTTTTTTTCTTCATTGTCTACAGTAGCCTCAAATAATTATCTCAAAAGAACAGATTATTTCAAATACATTTGCAGATTATGTTACTTAAACAACAATGTAACTCAACTCATATTAACAATGCATAATTGGCTAGGATGATATAAATCAGACTGGCCAAATCCACATACCCTGCTGTACGGAGAGATAAAGCTGGCAATGCAGACCAGACCAGCATCAGCGAACAGCCGAGCCACTTCAGCAATACGTCTGATGTTCTCTTCACGATCCTCGGGGCTAAATCCCAGGTTCTTGTTCAACCCCTGGCGAATGTTGTCCCCATCTAATGAATAGCAGGGAATGCCGTGACATACGAGGTACTCCTCTATAGCCATGCTCACTGTGGTCTTTCCTGCACCAGACAAGCCTAGATATCAAGCAGAAAATAATTTCAATATGAAGAGGGACACACAATGACAAATTGCAATGGTTTTAAAACCCGAAACTTGCCATACCAGTCAACCAAACAGTGCATCCACGGAAGCCTCCTCTTGTGCCCACCACCTGCCCACGCTTATTACGGCTTACATGGTGGGCTTGATAGGTAACGTTCGTTGCTCTCTGCATTCCCTGAAATAAGACAACTGCTCTGTCAGTTAACCTAAGCTAAGGAGAACTATATACTACTGACAACATAATTGTGGGATATGGGGTTCACAACAAATTACTTTAGATTAATTTGCCAACATACTGTGGCAGATAAACGTACAAAGGTACAGTATTGCTGTAAAGATAATACTGGTACCGTACTGTTACAGTACAGACACAAATCAAAGCTATATCCTTCTGGGGATATGTGGGTATCGCATTGAGCTATTATATAATATTATTAGATTAATCAGAAGGTGCTTTTTGACATTAGTATGTTATCTTAGGGGCTAGTTAGCCCGCTAGCTTTAGCAGCTAGTCTAGAAGTGGACGTGGCGATATGGCGAACGCATCATTATTATCACAAGGAACTCACCCAGTTTTCAGGCGCATTGCTTAGCTTCTGTTTTTTATGCGAATTGCCAGACGTCTCCATGGATGACAGCGACAAAGTCTTATGCAACAGGCTACTAGTACAATATGTCTAAAGTGCACACTATACTATTTATTTTCGTGTACAGGTATCTCCTATGAATGGAGTCTAGCACACGAACCGGGTCGGTGTTTTGACGATTTATGATACCCGTCGAATTGTGCTTCCTCGACATACTGCGCATGCGCATACCCGTTATTGCGTAATTTTCATCATGCTTGAGAAAACGCCCATATATTTCTGATACCTAATCTGGATTTCTATAGTGTTATATTGCATGTTTTTAACAAGTGTGTAAGGTTTCTTGTAATGTTACATGTAGAATAAGATTCAGTTAACGTTATTTGTTAGGTTGTAATTTAACATTTGTATATTTAATAATTATGTACATAATGTTAACCGATTCACACCATTAATAACAATTTTAAGATCGTTAGACCGTATTTTTGTAATTTCTCCATTCCGATTTTCGAAAGAGTATATCATAAAGTTACATGTGCAATGAATAAGAAGCTTTTTCAATGACATTATACT
Source organism: Forbesichthys papilliferus (assembly GCA_025399855.1). NCBI lineage: Eukaryota > Metazoa > Chordata > Actinopteri > Percopsiformes > Amblyopsidae > Forbesichthys > Forbesichthys papilliferus. The sequence continues at coordinate 1,537 of JAODOY010042638.1, read as the reverse complement.
CTAGAGAGTTATAACTTTATGGGATATTGGAAATGGAACAATGCACGTAATGTAGCAATTTTCGATAGGGCAATCGCTACGGTAGCATTTTACGACAAGGCACCATACATCGTCAGAACACCGGCTAGGGTCTAGCCACCTGTGAACCTACAACACATGCAGCAAGTAGTGACGTCACTGCAGCCGGATGTGACGTCTCATTCGCCAAAGCAGTTCAGAATTCAGTCTGTTTGATCCTTTACGTCATGATTTGTGTCTAATGTTCATAAAGCATTTTTGATATTTTAGTTTAGTTTTGCCAACGAAGCTTACGACATAATTTAGAATGTACGCCTTTTTTAATATGATATAAAGTCAGATTGTTTTTATAATGATATTTTAGATTATGGATAATTTGAGACCATTATGAAAATAAATGTAATTGTATTATCCTAGATATCAATATAATGATGTAATTTATGCTACGTCCCGAGTATTTAAAAATGATATATTGCTGACGAATGAAATCGCTAATGCTGCGTATAGGCCTATAGCGTAATGATGGCAAATGGGTGGTTGCAGAAATACTGAAACTTCAACGGAACGGTTTGTTTGAAGCTCGTGTTAAGTACAGAATGGCTGTATCCAAATGACAGGACGAGCTTATTAGGTGCCGACTCCCATACTGACCATGAATCTCAGCAGGCTGCTTTGGGAGGAGCGCTCACTCTAAGACCGACTACATCCATGCAATGATGAAGCACTACAACTTGGACGCTGATCGAACAAGGCGCAACAGGAGAGCTTCAAGGACCTGGACAAACTGGTCCATGTAAGGCAGGTAGGACACTTAAGGTTATGTAGTCTATCTGTGCTTATCTTACATTAATAAGCAATTGGTTCTTTGTTGTGTGAATGTCACCAGCACCCTGGATATTCTTATGTTAGCGATCAGAATAAAATAAACAAAATGTAAGTCCTGCACAGACGCAGCACCATTTCAAAATAAAATAGTTTGCTCTATTTCATAGCTAATGTTTTACAGTTAGTTTTTAACACATGTGTAGTCGACCTACATGACCACTTGCAGGGTAGAATGTTATAATGGGCATATTACATTCTTTATCGTGATCTATAAGAAGAGGAAGGAAGTAGCATGATTGGCCTACTATATTCTACAGGTGTTTTACCTTAGCACTAAATACTTAAAGCTATTTCAAGTGTGTGCCTCTAGACTGCACAGTTTATTGTAACATAGTGTAAATTAGTGATGATTGATGCTGCCCCATTCCTTTATTTCATTATTCTAATCCAGAGTACAATTTCATATTGCGATAGCTCTTAATGCAGTTCATGGAATTCAATATTGTACAATTACACAAGATACTTTATATAGCTTTTTATCGCTTAGCCCCATAGCCTATAGATGGTGTTTAGCACTGTGTGTCAAAAGTAAACTTGGAAACCTGCCACACATGTGCAAACACACACACACACGCACACACACACACACACACACACACACACACACACACACACACACACACACACACACACA
>JAODOY010042618.1:7500-20002 GCA_025399855.1 Forbesichthys papilliferus | reverse complement strand
AGTACACACACACACACACACACGCGCGCGCACACACACACACTCACACACGCGCGCGCGCGCGCGCGCACACACACACACACACACACACACACACCTTGTTTTAATCATCCTCTCTCAGATGTGCAGGAGATCTAAAATAAGATCCTTAAAAGTGCTGTCAAACTTTAGATAGTTTAATGAATTTGAATTACACACTGCTGTATTCCAGCCCTTCTAAATACAGTTTAGGCACTTACAAACCTAAAGCGGTGGTGTGTAATTGTGTGTAATTTTGGCCACAATGGGCAAGGCTGAGCTTGTGTGGGTCCCTGTTAAGGTGCCTAGCGTTGGAAACAGGAAGGGATGCGAACATTCGCCGGACAGCCTGTGGACCTTCGCCTGCTAATGTTTCAAAATGCTGTATGTAGACTAGCTATAGACATGCGGTCACAGCCTGCTATTCATGTTATTCTATGTTCATATGGACTCCAACTATATGTAACGGTGGCCAGCAGGTAGCTGTGCGGTAAATTCATTATCACTCTCTGACATCTCATAGGATGCTCTGGCGACGCAGGCCAGAGCCCATGGGTTTTTGGCCTGCCTTGTAGGAGCATCCGCTCTCTGCGTGGGAGATCGGGGTTCGATTCCCCGATGGGGACGGATGATCTCCGTCACATATACAATATGTGAATAAACATAGGAAAAAGTAGATAGACACTTGTATCATATCGGTCATGATAAAAGTGTCCGTGCTTTGCCCCATAATGTGTCTCAGATTTACATCGACACAAAGTGGTCCGGTTCTCAAGGGATTTCATGGTGACACCATCATGATTTTACAAACCATACCATGTTACTTGAGATAGAGGTGATTGGTGTGAATAAAAGCATTAAAAACAGGTGTTTGGATCAACCTAATGCATGGTTTATTTACTTGCATAGTGAACTTGAGAGAAACCTAATTGAGAGTTAAAGCAACGCAAATCATTCATATCATCATATAATGAAAGGATCTAGCACTTTAACGGATATCATATTTGCGTTTTATCCACAAACTGTGTGAATGTGTGTGCATATGTTCGTTCTATCACCAAGAAACTTGCTACTGTAATCCACTTCCCTTTTCCTGTTCTCTGCCATGCACAGCTATAGTTGTTGTTCCATGGGAGGGCATCGTGTCTGCATCATGATATCATAGGGGTCAGGGGTTAAGGGGTGTGGCTAGACTTTCCATAGGCCTTTCCCATGAGCTACAGCAGGCAAGCCCATATCTGAGAACATGGCGTGGCTCTGCTCTCACGCAGCAATCGATTCCGGAACACCCAGAAAATAGCCACGCCCTATATAGAACATACATGTGTGACACGACACGTCAACTGGACAAAATAACCATCTGAGATACAGTGTTACAGGTTTTTTCTGTCACTATCGTCCATTTGTCCAATCTGTAGTCACATTTTCAAAACTCTAAACACAATTGGCCCAATATTTGTCAGTTCACGACCATACCATTAACACAAGTCAGGTTGTTTCCATTTGCAGTCAATTCATGCATTTCTAAAATAGAAATCTTTTCTTTACAAACAAACTTACCCAATACCAAAATAATGGATCTTTCTTGTCTTTTGTTTTTTACAAATGCTTGTACACATGTCAGAAATTAAGATCTAATGTTCAACTGCATATTGTATATACAGCCGATCAAAATGTATATTGAAACAGCTGATACATTTCTAAATGAGGTATATATGAGATATAGCTTGATTTAATTATAATTTGTGGGAAATATATCAATCACAGCTAAATCTAATCTCAATTAGAGACATAACCAGGTGTAATACTTTAAATTACACACACCAAACACAAAGCAGTAAAAATGATTCAGTTTATCTAGTGTGGATGCAGAACAAAGAGAAATAAATAATAATGTCTGGGCAAGGGAGAGGGATAGTTGGGCCAGGGAGAGGAAGAGGACCAGGAAGAGGAGTAGTTGGGCCAGAACAAGGGAGAAGGAGAGGTAGGAGGAGAGGAGTAAAAATGATTGGTAGTGTTCAAAGGAGAGCATTAAGTTTTGCTGAAGATCGTATGGATGTTGAAGATTGTTAGCCTGTTTACCATACATAGTATGTGTTGTGTGAATATAGTCTGGTCACGCTCCATTGAGAAGTGTTCGCAATCGTTACCTCCTACTGGGCGTAGACATCTGGTTACAGTCATTTGAAATAATTTTACAGCCTTAACCAATCAGCGTTGCTACAACTGTTTAGATCATCTCATCTAGCTCTACCACCATTTAGAAACACGCTTGACTTCAACGTCATCTCACTATAACCGCAGAACAGAACTATGCTTTTTTGTTTACTATTTCCCTTCTGTTGCTTTTCTTTTGTTTCGCTATAATTGTGTATTTTTCCACACTTCTAACCAACAGCCACACAGGTTAGATTATTTGTTGATCACTGGCTGCACTTTCATGTTGCTAATAAAGCTTTTAATTCTTATACTTCTTATACTTTCTTTTTCATTTTCCAAAGTTTCCAAAATGCACACATTTGACCCGTGAGCCAAAAAATGTGTGTGGTTTCCAGTAAAATTAAACGGGTAAACTGAAAAAGACAAAGAGGACAAAAATAATAGATTTCCCATTGCAAGTAGATCTGAAACATAAAAAGTAACAGTTTTTGTAATGCAATCAGCTTTTAGTATTTTGAAGGTCCATGTGCTATGATTGACTATATGTTCCTTTTGGAAAGAAAACGTCTGCTAGTGTTTTTACAGAATGATGTGATTTTCAGTTGGGTTTGCAGTGTTTTGAGTGTATGTACATTTTCTTTTGCATTTTGAAATGTAGAGTTAGTGTTTAACGAACAAGATGTGATTTTGACAAGAATATTTCGTGTTTTGTTAATTGTGTCAGATAGGTGTGTTGCTGTGTTAAGAGATTCGAAAAAGTATCTTCAATATAGGTAAGCGGTTGTTAGGTAGCGATAGAAAGAAAACTGCGATAGAAACAAAACTATAACTTTTGATTTGTCCTAAATATGGTCTTAATTCACTATTTGAGAATGCCAGAAAAAAAAGTCACAGAACTGTGATTTCAGGCCTGGGAATGGAACTAACCGAGAAGCATTATAAATAGTCTCACAGCAATGCAAAGGGAACACCCAGAGCCACCCAACGCACAGATAAACCATGCTCAGTCTCTTGTGGGAAAATATCACCATTTAGTGAAACTTCTGTAAAACATTCAACACATTGTCACAGAGTCGGGCTCAGTCAGGCCTATGAGTTCAGCGAGCACTTTTAAGTTGCTGTTACGAATCTATTTCTAAGATGTTCACATCACTTTCCACTGTCTGCCAGGATATTACTAACTCTACATTAATGTGTGTGTGTGTGTGTGTGTGTGTGTGTGTGTGTGTTTTAGGCTAGGTACCTGCTAGAGTGACATTAGTTTCCCTAAAAGGAAGTGATGCATTAATAGTGAGGAAATGGAATGTCATGTCAGAGAACCGGAAAGTGTGACCTTAAAGGGGTTTCCGTGTGTGTGTGTGTGTGTGTGAGTGCGTGTGCGTGTGCGTGTGCGTGCGCGTGCACGTGCGTAAGTGAGAACAAAGCCTTTTCGTTAGTAGCAGCAACAGAAATGCAGCGGGAAAAACATGGAAAGAAAAGTCTGATTGAAAATATATTGTAATTGCACCTATAGTATGTTAAAAAATGACTAACCAATATACTGTACAGTATGTATCCTAAAATATGTATCAAAATATCTATCAAAATATCTATCATAGTAATTACTTGTTTCTAGACCATTCTGTAAAAACTATAATAATTGACACAAAATATTTAAACATAATGCACCAGCATATTGTCGTCATATGTATTATGAGAGTTGATACAAGATTCAATTACTTTTATAGATTTTTTTTTTTTTTTGGCAGTGTCACTTTTAGGCAAAACATGTTTTAACCTGTATATACAAGAGAGATGCTGGATTCATTAGTCTGAAAGCTACATAATCCTTTGCAGCGGCTCGTGTGTTTGTTGTTGAGTCTTTGTGTGGAGAGAACACGCTTGTTCATGTTATGCTTTACACTAATGCATACATACATATTTCATCCACATGTTGCCTTGTGGATGAAATATAATGAAATATCATTATATTATCAGCAAGCTAAATTGCAATCAAATATCTTAGCCAGTAATAGAATAGTATGCACATGAAGGCTCCCTGACAAGATACGTCACCCACCAATTTTTAAAACATAGATTTTTACAAACATCATCAACGCAGTTGAGTTTTACAGTTTCATTATTAATATAATGACATAGACAATTCTAAGTGTAAATAATTAGTTTAAATAAATGTATCCCCATTCTATAGTGTTATGTTAAAGGTACCAGGATGATTGTGGGGGCGACATCATGCCATGGGATAAGACATGTCAGGCAAATGATCCTAGACTTGCATCAGGAGGCGCTCTGCAGGTACATGGTAGCTGTCAGTCTCCGTGTCATATGACTTTTGTTGAGCCCTAGAGGCTATAATACCTAGAGATGGAAAAGCTCACCACTGCTATTTAGAGTAACAATCAAACCTCATGTACGCATGTATTTATGCATTAATGTAAAGCGTAATGTGTGTCTTTCTGGGTGAGAGGTGTGGGCTTTCACATTAGCTTTCACCCATATTGTGTTGTGCGGATTCACATTATACATTTGTTACACATGCAATTTTCTAGTCAGTCCACTGCTGACCAAAAAATACATTCAAATTTCCACTTAACGTGTATTGTGGTTGGACAGATTAGATGGAGCGAGATATTCCGATTGAATGAAGGGTGAAACAAGGTATGGTCATTGAGAAGGAAGCGTCACCTCCTATACTGGAGCGAAAGAAGAGAAGGAGTTAAACAGACAAATTGGACTGCTTGCTGGAATGGAAAAGGACAGGTAGATGGAATTCATTTCAAAATTCCATAAATGCTGTCAGTTGTTGAGAGCATGTAGGAACTAGAAAATAGAGGAGAGATTCCATTCCAACAAAGAATGCAATAGTCCGAGCTGTGCAGTGAGACAAATAATGTGACTGGTTTGTCATATGAATGCTACTGAGACTAGATTTACCATTGACAAATTGAACCCTAGATGATCTCCACCTTCAACCATGGGAAGATAAACGGTTTGGCTAGGACAAAGCGAAACCACATTGGAATTCCATCTCCAGGGACGACCATGTTGTCAGGTAAAAGTATTGTGTAAGTTGTGAAAGTGTGTGTGTGTGTGTGTCTGTATGTTTGCTCAGTTACATTTCCCCAGACAAACAAAGGAAGTCCAAATGCCAAAGTTGTGTATATCCAGTATAACAATTGGCATGCACTAAAACTTTATTATAAGGTAAAAATACCAAAATGCCAAATGTAGCCCAACTGACAAAGACATAAACATCTAAAAGTGTGATCTATTGATCGGTATCTTTAGCTTGTGGTTGTGGTTTAGGTAACATTCAAAGCAGGCCTAAATGCTTTCATTTGCTCATCTCCATTGTCTCTCTTCTCACCCTTTTTAAATCCCTGGCAGCTTTTGCTTTTCATCGCAGCTCGGACTTTTACTTGTAACTGGCGAGACAATAGACTGCAGCTGTGAGCCTCTAAAATGCGCTGGAACGCTACAAAAAGCCGCAAATGGCTTCAATTAGGCTATCACGTGCTAATAAAGCTAGTTAAAAGAAAGCCCACTATGCAAATCATCATTCGAGGACACTCACCCCCTCATCACACACACACACACACACACACACACAATGTGGTGATAAACACCTAAAAGGCATTGCAGAAGAAGAAACTAACCCCACGCACACATACTGAATACAAACACACATGTGCACATGCACACAAGCATAAAATGCAGATGATAACAACAAACAAAACACATGCAGACCAATCAGCTCACACTATTAGCTCTGAATATCTTCTGAAAGGCTACGGCTAAGGACAAATACATCTCACAGAGACAGCAGTGCTGCTTTTGCATTCCCACCTCTCTCTTTCAGTTTAAGCCCCATACTGTCATAAAAACACGTAGTTGCTTCAATCTAAGGCAACGGCCAAAGAGGTTCACGTCCTCCATTGCCTCATGCAGCCTGGGCAAAGGCACGTTCCAGCTAACCGTCAGCAACCACTGACAAACACCAAGGGCCTACATGTATCATTATCCCCCCAACATAATGTAGACACACACTTGAGCCCTCACAAACACACACACACACACACACACACACACACACACACACCCTTGTCTTGCCCGTAAATGCGCGTGCTTGTGATTGAATATGCACCAACGCTAGTCATTCTTGTTGAACACTATATGCACCGGGGTGAGACGTACACGCTTTTCACATGCATCGACACATGCTTGTGGTTCAGTGATGCGCGCTGTGTCTCTATGACTCTTCAAATTCCTCAAGTCATTACACAGAGAAGTTTTGGAAAACAGAACCAGAGAGGAAAATATCAGGCAGAAGTTATGCAGAAGCATTTATTCAATGGTAAGACTGTAAACACATGTGAAAACAAACCATTCATATTAAAACACACACTATACAGGGCAGGTCACAAAGGAGGTGATGATGATGATGATACATCACATTTCTCATCAATATACTGTAAAGAGGAAGCTTCAAATCCTAATGCTGATATGAAACTTCCTCTTTAATTGTGAGACACAAATGCACTAAATGTATATGTGTGTGTGTGTGCATGGTGTATGCATGTGTGTGCGTGGTGTTTGCTAGGGCTTTTCTGTGTCTGTGTCTCTAGAGGGTGAAGCCTTAACTTAACTGAATCAGCCACTGTAAACTAATACACTTTTTGTCATATTCAGTAAATATCTTTTACTTTTTTAAAAGTTGCACCAAATGTACAGAATTGCTCCCATATCTGTTAATAAAGCAGATTGATATTCAAAACAATGTGTGAAAATGAAATGAAATGTTTATGTTGGCAGCAAAGAACATATTTGATTTGCAGAGGTTACAAGGTTACACGCTACTGGTACAGGGACATTAAATTAGCATTGTCAACTTTACGATTGCGCAATTCCTCGTTATTCTATTAACAATTAATTATCAATTGTCAAACTCCTTCTCTCTATCTCTCTCACTCTCTCTCTCTCTCTCTCTGTGTCGTGCCTTGACTTAACTGCTGCTGTGTTGCTTGGCAAGTGTCGCTGTGCCGAGAGACTTACAGCAGCATTCACCAGTGATATATTACCCTAATGACCTGAGAGAAGCTTTACAACCAGAGGAGGAGAGCAGTTACATCCTTTTCACTGCAACATGTTTTCCCGGGCGTTCTATGCCAACATTCTCGGCCTCATCATTCATGTGTGGCAGCAGCTGCCAGTAGCATGTGAATAGTGCCAATGCCGTGTGTGTGTGTGCATCTTGAGGTGTGCTGTGTACATCAGCACTACGGGAATGGGTAAGAGGTGGATATCTATGTACAGGACCTATAGAGGTATGCCCTGGGAAAAATACACATGCACCCAACGCTTTGGGATCTAGGGAGAAGGTTTGGGAAATATGTCGCTTTGCATTCACACGCAGCGGATGCCATTGTGCCGGTTAGTATCGGTGTCATTATAAATGATTGTATTAGGTGACTGGTCAAGTACAGGCCCGTTTCTCAATCCATTTAGTTTGATGTGTTGCCATTCTAAACATTAATTTGTTACATACATTACACACTACAAACACACATAATACAAATGCAACCAAAATAAAACATTTGAAAAAATGTACGTTATATTTCAGATGTGCAGGGTTTAAAAAAAAAAGAAAAAAAACGAATAATACAATGTTGGAATTGAAAAAGACTTATTTTAACAAAATGTCCAGTTGTTTGTGGAAACATATGGATAGATTGAGTGGCACCTGGAAAATAATCTTAACGTGGTCCAAATGAAGCTTCAGAACTCACAGACGGAGGAGCTTTAAAGACCCTTGATTGATCGCAACACTCAGAACACATCCCAGACCACTCTTCCAACGGCCCCCCGACTGTAAGGATGATAATCCCGTGCACATTTTCTTCACACATACCAACAAAACAGCTGTTCCTCATTTCATGATTGACATATTTGCGTCTCATCTGAGGTTTTCCGCACCTTGCAAACTCCGCTCTGCTTTTTCCTGTGGAGCGTAGGCGGGAAGCAGTTGAATGCAGTCCTCACCGTTGGTTACCGCTGCCCCAGTGGCTAAAATGCTGCCTGAAAGACAAAACAAAGAGGCAGGCCTGAAGAAAGCTGAAATCATATCTCATAAAGCACATCTGGCCTTACGGACACGGTCACACACATGCACCATTCACGACTTGGTTACCTGGCTACAACAGTAGGAATCCCAAAGGACAATGGCACTATAATGGTGTATGTGTGTGTGTGTGTGTGTGTGTGTGTGTGTGTGTGTGTGTGTGCGTGTGTGAGTGAGTGAGTGAGTTAGAGAGGGAGCGAGATGATAAGAGAGATGGCAGTTTTAGTGAGGGTCAGGCAATGGTCTTTACGGTTGACTTTTTATGACCTTGTCCTATGGGGTTCAGTGCCACTCATTATATTAAGATGGAATTTACAGCGCTAATACAAATGGACAGATGGGGGGCAACACCCAGGTCACGTACGACCATACAGACACCCAAACCCATTCACAGCACTGTCATTGTGTTTGTGTTCAAGCCAGGCCACATAAGAACACCAAACCTGTCCTCACCAGAGCAAAGTCACTATCTTTGACAATTACATTTTCACATTAATATATGTTGTTGCTATGCATCATTTTTTACTTAAAACAGGTACAAACATGCAGTGTAACAAGTGTTTATATTGTTTCAGTTTTTCTAGTATTTTGTATGTTTTTATCCTAATGTACTTTATGTTGGGGAACCTCCATTGCCATTGTATTGGTCTCTGTGCAATGAAAATAAAGGATTATCTTATTATCTTATCGTGTCTTTTCCATCTGTAAAAAAAGACAAAAGAAAATAGTATCTAAGTAAATGTCAATGTATCACTAGTACTGATTCAGTCTACTGCTTGTTCATTCAATTCTTACCTTTCATATTTTTGATTCTATACAGTAGGTGCGAGGTATTTTAAAAGAGATATCAGCAGAGATAACAATACAATATTAGCATCACAGGTGAGACAGATTCATATTCATCACACAGAGTATTAAAATATGACAGAAGATGTGTGGATTAAATGCCTTGCTCTCAAACACAGAGTAGTCTGAATGCCCAGCTCAGAATCATTGTGGATTCATGTCTTTAAGTAATGCAGGGTTAGTGCTACTGAACATTCATTGTGTCCGATTTCAAGGACTAGAGCAGACCTTCTGGAGAAACTAATGCACTAATCTGTGCACAAAGATAGCCATGTTGTCTGCTATTTAAGGGTTTGGCATCTTGGTGTCAGAATATTGCTTCACTGAATACCCCATCAAAACACAGTTACCAGCTTTACAGGGTCAGTTACCATAATGATACCAACCTCATATCAGTGCAAGCATTAGAGTGACAATAATATAACATGTAAGTATAGTGCTTGAGCTGGTATCATTATAAGAGGGAGGTTTGCTACATACAGTATAGATACCATTTCCTCAAAACTACAGTACAGTGTGTGTGTGTGTGTGTGTGCATGTGCGTGTGCGTGCGTGTGTGTGTGTGTGAGTCACAGCATGTACAGGTAGATGGAGAAGCTCCCACAGGCATGCAGGCCAATGGGTTTAATATGGTTCCATGGATCTTGCATGCCGGAGAAAAGGCTGTATTGTGCCCTGCTGCTCAGCAAGCACACTTTTCCCACAGAGCTCAAACACACACACACACACACACACACACACACACACACACTCACCGTCACTTACACTTTTCCCACAGTGCTTTGTGCTCTCAGGGGAGTAAATTGCGGGTAATCCAGGGCAACGGATTCAGACGCACCAATTACACCTGAGAGAACAGCTTGGGAACCTAAACACGCACACACACACACAACCACACAAATATATGAAGACACACAAGGACATATGTATGTGGTACACACTCACAAGCATAGTAACGCATACCTGCATGCACACACACACACACACACACACACAAACACACGCATTATTGTTCCACGTTTTGCACTGCTCCCTCTGTCACGAGCGCTGAGCACATACAGTACAACAAATACACAAAAGTAAGAACGCCCATATTTGCTCCCTATTTCTGCCCGTCTCTCTTACATACACGTGTGGACATGACAAAATGCGTAACTAGAAACAACACACACACACACACACACACACACGCTACGCCGACAGACCATCCGCCTGTCAACACCGCAGCAAATGAACTGACATCAAACACCAGTGAGTACAGGCTTAGACATGTAGAGGACACAATTTGACTGAGGAAAGAGAGCAACGGGAGACAGGGGGCTGGGGAATAGGTAGAGAAGGAAACGAGAGATGGCTGGAAGTGAAGATTCGGTTGCTGCAATTTAGTGCATTAGATTGGTTTATTTTAGAGCCCTCCAAAGAGAAATGCATCCCGGTCCTTGTTTCACATACACATGCCAAGCATAATTGACAAATCATGGACCTGTTTGTACAGACACAATCAATGCAGAAGTGAACTTCTGTTAAACCCTCAACTCTGTATAGCATCCGAACCTCAACAGTAAGTTATCACACAGGCCTTCGTCATGATTTTAACCCCTTGTTTGCAATATGACTGGCAACTCATCCACGTATTCATCCGCAATTTACTTCCATTGTTTATATTTAGCAGACATAAACCTCCAACACTGATTAGCTTCTCTGCTGCTAGTACTTATTCTTCATCAGCAACATCAGGTTGTTGGGAATACATTTTATTTACAGTAAGATATATTTAAATGTACAACCTAATTTGTAAGAATGCCTTATACCGGTGTATAAACAGCATAGTTTTCTGACATTGTAACATATTGCTGCAATTGTTAATTGTTTGTCTAATGTGTTGGTCTAATGTGGACTTGGTTATTATTAAGGGCATTCATCATTTTAATGTAATTCTTGCTAACTTTGAGCTCAAATCAAATAGTATCGCTTCGCGGCCCTCCGCGTCCGCGGTGCCGGCACACACATCGAAATGCATTGTGAAGCAAAGCGTGGTGCTACGGTTTTGTTTATACAGTGTGTTCACCACTTTGTTTATGTTGCTATTTAAAGAACCAGGGGTGTGCAGAACTATTTAACACATTTTTCAACACGCACATAGAACAATAAGAAAGCGAAATGCAAAGAAGATATACAGTATGTTGAATTTGACAAAAAGTGTATTAGCTAACATTTAACTTGCGATAGCTGACTTTATGTTTTATTTATATTTATATTTCAGTTGGTTTGAGAACCTTGGCAGCTGTCCACTGACAGGTGACACAGGTAAGTGCAGGCGTGCGTGGTCATTGGTTGAATTAGAAACAGCTGTGACCATTTACAACTCTCCCTCCTTGCTTTGTTTTCTGAAGACCCAAACCTCACACACAGTGACACACACACTGACACACACAGTGATTTATCAATGGCCCCCAACACTCCTTGATGCCATTACGGGTAATGATGCTGAAAACAATGTGTGTAAGTGAGCATGTACTCTCTCTCTCTGTGTGTGTGTGTGTGTGTGTGTGTGTGTGTATACACTATGTGTGTGTGTGTGTGTGTGTTTGGGGGGGTATAGAACATATGAAATATAACAGGAAATAAAAAGAAAACATTTGTTGATTGATTTCTTTGTTGATTGAGGAAGAAATAATAAGACAGGAGGAATGCAGTCAAGTCTAAACATCTTGGTTGGGGATATTTATATAAATTTTGCACATTAAACAACATCTTGGGCACATTAAAACCAAGATCTACGCCGGCGCAGATTTTGCATCGGCCTATATTTCATATCATATCTTCAGAATGGTGAAAGCTAGAAGCTCATTCTGCTGAAGAGATTGGTGTATAGCTTGTCTTTTGATGCATAGTAGAGTCTCTACAACACGGCGACAAATTCGGACATAAAATATCCCTTGCATAATAGATTCTCTTTCTTTTTTGCTAAAAACAGCATAAATAATAATATGGATAAAGAAATAGAAAATAGCATACTAAGTGAAGCTCAGGGTTAAAAAATTAAAGCACATTCACAAATAAAATGCAACTAGTAATGTTGTATATTTATTGAGCTTACACAGTACGGCCGGTACGATGAAATCCGGCCAAAAGACTCTTAGGGTTAATTCTATACAGCCTCATCATCATTTTACCACCTTCTTCAACTGTCTGTGTTTGCTAACCAAATTGTACAACTGTTGCAATAGACCCCCTGTGGACTTTATTTGATGGGTCAGACAGACAGCAGCCTCTCCTTAAGACCCTGGTTAAGCAAAACAACAGTGCCAGTGAAAACAGAGGCATCTCTGGCCTCAACTTATTGCCTGCTGTTATCAG
>JAODOY010042618.1:0-2500 GCA_025399855.1 Forbesichthys papilliferus | reverse complement strand
GAGCAAGTGTATGTGTGTGTGTGCGTGGGTGTGTGTGTGTGTGTGTGTGTGTGTCACTGCCTTAGGGACCAGTGGGCATTGGGATTTCCCTGTTTAATTAATTTAGGATTTGTTGGGAGCACGGGGTCATACGTTAAGAGAGAAAAGGCTTTTTATCAAGTTGAATCCTCGAAACTTAAGTGTGGTTGGTTATGTATGTGTTTTTATATACAGTATATATATATATACTATGTGTGTAAAAAGGTAGGTGAGTAGTGTGGATTATGAAGATTAATTTATTTCAGTCAGTATTTTATTTGCATCAACATATTTATATCCAGCTCTGTAAAGCTGCTTTAATTCTCACATACATACACAGCAACATTTGTTCTCTGCATTGAACCCATCCCTCAAGGGAGGAGTGGGCAGCTGCTGTGCAGCACCCGGGGACCAACTCCAGATAGAGGCCAGTGTCTCTGGTCAATGGCACTGACAGGAGAATGAAGCTGATGTTTTTTGGATGTGAGGGAAACAGGAGCACCTGGCAGAAACCCACACAGACAAGGGGAGAACATGCAAACTCCACACAGAAAGGCCTGGACTACTGGGGTTTGAACACAGGACCTTCTTGCTGTGAGGCCACAGTGCTGCCCACTGGGCCACCGAAGTGTCCTTCCATGAGCATACCTGGATAGAGCAGCACAAAGACCCCCCCATAGGGTACAGAACAGAGCAAGCCTCAATAACAACACCATGACATTAAGTAATCAACATCATTAATTGAGGTGGTGGGATGAAAAAAAGGAAGCGCTAAGCACGCTTAAATAAGCGCTCTGACTAGATTGGACAATTGTATGCTTTGCCGTAATCCGCTGAGCAGTCTGGTCACTGAAATCAGCTGGGCAGTGAGCTGATTGTGATCAGATGACAATTGAAATTAAGCATGGTCGGGCGTGATTTTGTGGCATGCCTGAACTATCGCTATGCTTGATATATATGTATATATACAGTATATATATATATATATATATATATATATATAAGGTATGTGTGAGTATGATTATACATGTGTGAGAGTATGATAGCGTGTAAGGATATAGTGGTGTACGTGTGAGACTATGATGTTAAGTGTGAAACCAAGTATGAATTTTGGCCTACACGGCCTCTCGTATAAAACTGTGCTGGTGTGTATGCCGATATGGGTTTTGCATGCTCTCAGACCCATCACCTATTAAGGGAAAATCTGAAGACCCGCGGGAAGTGTAATAAAACACAGCAAAGCATATATACACAGTCTGGCCAGGATGTGGATTGAGGAGACCGTATGTGCACATACAGTACACAATGGTCATATGATGTGTGTGTGTGTGTGTGTGTGTGCGCGCTTGGTGTGTATCTGACCTCTTCTAATAGCAATTTTCCCTCTCAAAACAAACCATTAATTTCATAGAATTTCAACATGTGCCCCTTCCGTGTTTGTCAATTTATTAATGTCATTCATTGTATTCATTTTTTGTGGACCCTTGAAAATCTGTTTTATATTTAACAAAATGAGGAAGTGACGTGAATAATATATGATCATAAATTCCAGAAACATGTGGCCATTTAAAGAAAATATATTTTCAAAAATGTTTTTGTGGATGCCTGCCTCAGTGGGATGGTCGTCGCTCAAGAACAAAACCAGGCAGCAAGCTAAACATACAACTCCTTGAACCCGGACAGAGTTTTTCTAAGCATAGTACAGTATTTCTACTCATACACAGAGCTCACACGGCTAATGGATTCTTGTACACCCATGTAGACCCTCCTACATGCTCTACTGAAGCAGTCTCACAAATCAATCAAACCGCTGCCAGACAGTTTTTGTACTGGCAGATGCACATAGACACACACACACACACACACACACACAGTACACACAGAGTTTATGAGTGTTGCATGCTTCAATGTATAGAAATTCTACTGATTCATGTTACTACAGTTCTGGGGGCTCCCACTCATCAAAACAGCCCCGGGGTGCACATGTGTTTAGTGTCTGTATGCATGAAGTTTGGATTTCCAGCGCCGTGACATTGCTTAGACCAACATGAGTCAGTCAGAAAGAATTTCAGCAACTCTGTATGAGCGTGTGAGGTTCATTTGTTCCGCGACGAGCGAGCAAACGGAAGACGCAGTGTGGGAATGAATGCCCACACGAACTGCTTATGTAAAGTAATGATAAAGTGCAATGAAATGTTACAAAATACTGAACACAGCAGCAGTCATTTCTCATCATTTGAGGTATTTTGGTTGAAAAGCATTTCAGTGACTTTAATGGTGAGTTATTTTTATCCGTGTGAGATAAATGGGAGCCATTTGTTTATGACTGAAGGAAGAGATGTTCGAATCGGATTTATAAGCCACCACATGAAAATATTTGTAATTTAGATAGGGGTGTGTGTGTGTGGGGGGGGGGGGGGGAGGGGGGGGTGGGGGGGTGAAGGGCGCATCTAACGTAACATTTATTCGTCATATTTTTTGC
>JAODOY010042588.1:2500-20005 GCA_025399855.1 Forbesichthys papilliferus | reverse complement strand
TATATATATGTTGCCATGGGTCACAACTAATTTCCTGCAGGAAGTGTGTATGACTGAGTAAATTATAGGATAATCAGTGACCATGGCTACAATATGTCAAAAAATTCTAATTGTTGACTCACCCTGTGTGTTTTATTGGCAACATACTGGTCACATCTGTGTTATCTATAATTAAAAAGAACTATATAATTTACAAACTGGAAGATCAAGTCATACTTATGTTTGTACTCTTATTTTTTGCAACACATGGATGATGGTTTGCCAAATGTTATAGTAATTACATCAGCAAGTCTTCAATGTAAGAGGTGGCATTGCTGGTGATAACAGCTATAGCCTACAGTATAGGCCTAAACTGTATAAACAAAGGACATTTTGACCTAAGTGAGTAGATAAACATGTTGGAATATTAATATTTCATAAAACAAGCAAGCAAGCAAAACAACAAATAACTATAAAGATAGAATAAAACAAATCCAATGACGTTTGCGTGATTGGGGATATATTGCAAGGAAATGCTAATAAATGATATCTGTTTGATGCAGCAAGAGGACTCTCGTCAGACCATGGATACATTTTTTTCTTATATATGAAGTTAATTTAACATATCTTAAGAAATTCTGATACTATAGTGTTCATAAGTGAAGAGATAATTATATTTTAGTGTAATACTTATCATTGGGTTTTACATTATTTGCTTTAAATTATATACATAAAACGTATGATCTAAGTAATTCTGAATCTGACAAAAAGTTATATTTAGACACCAGTTTATCCTTTATCCCCCCCCTTCTTCCATGAAGTGTATTAAGATACAATTAGACACCAGTTTATCCTTTATCCGCCCCCACCTCTTCCTCCATGAGCGGGATCTATTATGTGAGATATGCCTCAGAATGTCATTATATCCTACTCAGCAGAAGCGGGCTGCACTGCGATAGATTAACTCGCCTTTGACAGTCTACTCAGCAATGGTACACAGACCAGTGTCTACCCACGACTTTTGTCGGTGTGGAGATAAAACTTTTTTTAAATGCCAGCTCGTCTGTGGCATTTAGGAGCGTGCGGTGCTTTTCATATAATCAGCCTAAACGGTCATAACCGTCTTGGCCTCCCCCATTTGTAAATGAGCTCATGCAGGACAATGTGGTGTCAGGTTCACAGCCAGGTAGCCTAGTGGAATGTTTATCATTAGATAACATATTCATCAGGCTGGTTTTATGGTTTTAGATCAGAGACAGAATCAGAACATATATTGTGACTTCACGGAGAACGTGTTGCTCTGATGCAGAGTGCAGACCTTTGTGCTTCCTATTGCCAATTACCCAAACTAAATGTTGCCCCATCCTAATCTGCCAGTTACATGATAACATAATTATTATTGTAAATGCATGTGATCTATTTATATTAATTTATGATTATTCCATTTTTTCTTGTCTGACAGTGGGTCTTTATTCCCGAGATGACTCAAATTGAGTCGATCCAATGTTCGTTGTCTCATTTGATCAGAGCTACTCATTGCTGTATGAGGAGTCCGGCCAATGCATATCCTTCTATCTCTTTCGCTCATTATTTATTGTTTAATGTCTTGCAGGAATCTGATCAGATTAAGGAATGTCTCATTAAGTGAGGAATTTGATTTACCATTATGAAGGAACTGGTATGTGACAATGTAAAGTATCTCACACAAAATTAAACAATGATTATAGGCTAATTTCCAAAACATTAGTAATCTATTTTGTAAAAAAAAAAAATCCACATATATAATATTACTTTATATTACATTACAGAAGCATTATTGATCAAAATGATTGTTTTCTTCAAATAAAACCAAAGTAAGATATCCTTTTTTGATAATATCTGTTTATTTAGTTATGTAAGCAAACAACATAACATTTTAGAAAAAATAAAATGTGGGTAATCAAACAAGTCAGTACAATTCAGTTTTGTTAAAGTGAATTAAGTCAACAGAGTGAGCAGGGTACAGTAACCATGTTACACAGATGAAAGCCAATCTCCTAAAGCAAACACACAAACAACAGCATCAATCTCAGTACTGTAATACAGCAGCCATGCAGATGACAACGTTAGAAAAATAACTCTTGATAGTGCTCTCCCCCTCTGGTTCACACAAGATATTGTTGTTAAGACAGCTTGGTATCAAACCTTGAATTATTCTGCCACCTCATTTCTGTCCTCTCACTGTCAACACGCATTCTGTGTTAGAGATGACCTCTCACACAACCGCATGTCCTCATGAGGGACAATAATGTGATCCTTTTCTAACGGTATTTTAGGTCTGTGGAGCCACCGCTTACATTACATAAACCATGATTAACAAAAGGGTGGGCATCACAAATGATCACAAAGCTGACTTTCCCATTGATCTTTTTTCTCCAATACTTGCTGCTTATTGGTTAGTTCTGTTAAAGCAAGGTGTGACTGTGACTCAAGCTAATGGACTTTGTGTGACACTGACATCTAGTGTACATAATGTGTTTGCTGTAGGTTTAAGGAGCATGGTATTATTGGGCTACATTGTTTGAGCATACTATTATTATTTAGATTATTTTAAACACATTCATTCAGAAAAGACTAATTATATTTGCGCCAACAGACAATATAACTTAAATATTAAATAAAGCATTCTTGAACAGATTTATGGTATAGGCTTTAACTCATTTACCATACGCATCCTTTAAAACGCTCAGTTTTAATTCAGTGTATCCATTATGTGTTTTTTATTGAAGCAACAGTATTATTAATGTAAATAATATTTTAGTATATGACCAAAATATACATCACTGAACATATATTTCTACTACAATCTCAAATTTACCCTGACAACGATTAAAGGTGGGATCTGCGATGCTGAGAATGACTGTTTATTCTATTTTTTAACTCATCATCACAACAAATAAAAAGATATTCTGTGAATTAGAGAAGAAGTGCGTTGTAGTATTATTGCATACCCTGTCTTCAATATAATGCCACAATGCTTGCTCAGTTCTGATCAATTTAGCAAACAAATGTTTCTTCTGTGACTTTTTCGTATTTTAAGCAACTTTTTTCACATCTAAATACACAGGTTCTGACCCTATGCCGTAATTTAGGCTATAACACAAAAGAGAAGTTAACACAATGTGACATTGTGGAAAGACCTTGCGGAAATTCCCCTTAAACTGCTGCGGTGTGATTGTTTAATACAGGCTATATTTAGGGTGAGAGCATTTCTGCTATGGCTACCACTACACACGTGTATGGGAGTCAAACTACAACAAGTGATAATACCAAGGAATGGCAGCAGTTGGTTTAGTCAAATCTGTTGTTCTTTCCATATTCATAGCACCTTGTCTGACACAGCTCGACATGTGTCACTCACGAGCCTTACGTCTTCGACAAGCTCCTTGCTGTTTTTGACTGTTTTGTAATTGTCAACGTATACAGTTGATTCAATAGCTGGTTCAGGATCCTTCTTTGAGAAATTCATTGACTTTAGATCATGATGATACTTTCCAGTTAAGGCGAAGGCAGCGAAATCTGATGGTTATTGATGTTCTACCTCATCTCATCAGCTTTGGGTGTGTTAGCAACTTTTTGTTTAGTTATGGCCTTACTACAGTCTTGATCTGATTCAGACTTTCTGGGAATCCTAGGGCTTTTCCTGCTAGTCAGAGGACTGGAGGTCTTTTTACGCTGTAGTAAGGGGCTCCTGGAGCCTTTGGGTTTAGGTGGCATCTGTAGGGAGTCCATGGGTTTCAGGCTTTTCAGGCCAAGCAGACCACAGTAATAGTTACACTGGTGCTGTGATATAAACTGCTCAAAGACCTTGATGCTTCCTGTGACAGGCAAACCTTGATACCTGGAACAACATGGTTAGTGAGTATGGATATATTTTCACAATAACCTGATTAATACATAAAAATTAAAAAAACCTACCCCGTCGTTTTGACAGAAATTCCAACATTGGTGATCTTAGAGTCAACTCCTGCAATGTAATTACAGCAATCAATGTGGATTTTTATGAATGACACGTGACAATGACACAAACCAAAATGTAAATCAAACCAAATGTAATTAAAATCATAACCAACATTTTTAAACATTCATGGATCGATGTTAAAATCAAACAGTATGAACAGATCCACCTACAGGTTAAAAACATACGGCTGCAATTGGCCTTTCTCAAGCCCCGCCCCGTTATGCTTGTCCTCCAATAAAAATGGAGCATTTTGGGAATCTGACAGAACTTTCCGTCAACTGTCTCTTTTGCTGTAATAGCTTTCCATGGTGTTTCGTCCTACCTAGTTACAGTAACTAGGTAGGACAAGTGAAAGGGGTGGGGCTTGGGACAGGTCAATTGGCTATGTTGGTGCCAATTCATTCAATAAAATAAATAAAAGGCACAATAAATGTGAATCATGTCCAAAGGCACACGCACTGAAACAAACGTGCACTGGCGTTGCTATACATCCTTTGGATTCATCTTTAGTTCGTGAGGTGTCCACATACCCTCCATGTTAGTGAGGAGCAGGTTTCCATTCGTCCACTGGTAGATCCAGTGTTGTAGAGCACAACATTTGTGTTCCACCTCAGACTCAGTCCTCATGACCAGTCTACCTGTCTCATCCAGTTGGCAGTATTTCAGATAAAGCCCCTTCAGGTCCACTTCCACTGTGGCATGGGGGATCGTGTGGGCTGGGCGGTACATCAAGAACACGGGAATGACCCTGTGAAAAGTAGTGGAATCGCACTGTAGTGAGCCATTGATGGAGAATAATCAACAAGATGTTTGCTTAAAGAAGGTCATCCCACTCACTCCAGAGTTGCGCCAAAGTTTTCAATCACTCTTGATTCGGCAGAAAATATTTTGCAGTATTCGCGTGCAAAATTCTGAATCCTACATTCCTGTTTGTAAACATGAAGAAAGAAACACTTTGGATAAACGTACACACATTTTTTAACACCCTTCAGCTCAGTGGTGCAGTGGGGGTGGAAACATGGTTCTTGGCAGTACTGGATTTGTTAAGATTACTGGGAGATATTTAAATATAGGATCACTAAAATCCAAAGCAAATGTCCTTAATTGTGAGGACAATATGTCTTGATTCTATATTGGTACATTGTTTTGATACTGTGATATGATGCAACCTAGTTTGAAACCATGATTTCTCATCATATTAAAATACAAATAGTTTGCTTCATGCCTATGATTTACTTGCCTGCTGTGTAGTGACCAGGTTCTTCTCTATCAGTTGGCTTTCTTCTTTTCCTCCATAGACGATGGGATTTCGCACTTTAATGATGCACGTGGTTCCCGATACAAACACCGGCTCCAGGCCGTAGATTACCTTGGCCCTCCAGACTTTGTGTGAACAGCCCGCACCAATGTGAGATTCCTGCATCATAATGCGGCCAAACAATTTGTTGCCCCAGACACCAGAGTCAGCTAGTCCCTTGGTCGACAGCAAAGGTATCATTTCAATCTCCTCTCCAACTGCAGAGCAAATGCTGCACAATGAGATGACTCTGATGCCAAAGAGATAAATAAGTCACACAGGCCAATCAACAACAATATAGTAGGTTTTATCATACCTCCGAGATCTTCACGTAGAGATATTCCAGCAAGGACTGTGAAACAGAGCAACCATTCAAATGTATATTGTAGGTGTTTAGCACATGACATATTTGGTGTATTCTGATAATAAATAAGTGATGAATGATGACATACTATCCACGCTAAGTAAGAAGTCGGTTGAGTCTGTCCCATGTTCATTCGTAATTGTGCATCCATAAACCCCGCAGTCTCTGCTTGATGCTTGAACAATGGCTACATTTACCTGCGTTTCATCTCCTGCACTGGAAAATAAACAACAATATGTATTTATTTTGATAAAAAAACATTTAAAAACATTAATGAATACGAATACAGGTCTGGAGGAAGATAAAGATGTCATTCATCCATCAATCCATCATCAACCGTTTATCTGTGGTCGGGTCGCGGGGGCAGCAGCTCAAGTAGAGGACCCCAAACTTTTCTTTCCCGAGCCACATTAACCAGCTCTGACTGGGGGATCCCGAGGCGTCCCCAGACCAGTGTGGAGATATAATCTCTCCACCTAATCCTGGGTCTATTCCAAGGCCTCCTCCCAGATAGACGTGCCTGGAACACCTCCCAAGGGAGGTGCCAAGGGCGCATCCTTACCAGATGCCCAAACCACCTCTACTGGCTCCTTTCCACGCAAAGGAGCAGTGGCTCTACTCCGAGTTCCTCACAGATGACTTGGCTTCTCACCCTATCTTTAAGGTAGAAGCCAGCCACCCTCCTGAGAAAATAATTTTTGGCCATTGTTCCTGCAACCTAGTTCTTCTGGCCACAATTAAGAGACCACTGCAGAAATGTCTATTATATTGTATTGTTATATTATACATTTTTATTTTTTTATTTACATGTAATTTATGTATTTTTTAAATTTATATAATTTTTGGTTTGTTTTGTTTTACATTTACAAAAAGTGTATACTATTACTAAATGTGCAGTTGTCTCTTAATTTCTTCCTGAGTTGTATGTGTCAAAAACAGAATTCATTATTTATAATTCATGGAATAAGCATTAGGACTTACCTTCTTTTGACCTGAGCTATCTCCACCTCATCTTTGTACCACGTGAGGGTAGAGTCACTGAGAACATTGAAGAACTGGCACCACAGTTTCAAGTGTCCTGAGGTATCTGAGAAGGACTCCCATCTAATCTTCCGGATAACTTGAGGGGCTGGAAGGAGCAAGGGAACCTTGTAAGGGACATTTTACACACACACAAGCGCACAAGTGCATGTGCACACACATACACACACCCTCTCCAACTCTTCAGTGTGTCTATTGAATCAGTTAAGATAGTTATTTTCTCCTGGCAAAGAGCATGCGGCCTCCTTTTAAGACAGTGCCAAAGCAAACAACTAGCTGGCTCTGACAATCTCTTCCGATTGAACCTTAAGACAATAGACAATAAATATGGGTTAAGACCTCAGCCTTCAAAATGTACCTATATAACAATGAGCATTAGCAGATGGCAGTTCTAGCCCCTCTACTAATAGCATACTGGTGTGGTGACACCCCCCCCCCACCCCCTCCCCCGCCACCCCAGCGTCCTGCACGATATCCTTTCTGCTCAAACATATTTGCATTCAAAGAAAATGTATGTTAATTACACTATTTTACATTGGTACTAACCATACTACATATATAACTTATAAAACACATATGTTGTCCATCAACAACATATACAATTGTTGCTTTGCTAAAACAGATATAGTTCAATAACCTTAAGCTTGAAATGTCACATAATATAGGGTATCATTATATGATATAATGTCAATAATAATTAATTATATAATTGAAATTATAAAAAAATATGTCACAAATTATAATATTGTAATATTGTAAAATAATTATAGGACATGTAACACCATTTTGTGGAGGGCACAAGACAGAAATCTAGCTTAATGCAGCATTCACCTATGTACCTGACTATTAGCAAATAAGATATTTCAATGAATTTTTCTTGCCCCATAACAATGGCTCACATACATGGTACACTAACTAATTAATTATTAAATAGTAATAACTATTACTATGCAATAGGCCTACTGGCATTTTACCTTTAAAAGGGTTATGTTTAATTCTGTCTAGTTGTTTTTCAGTCTTGGGGCTTTGCTGGATGGGCTCTTGGATTTGTGTTGGAGTCTCCTGTACCATCTTCCTTCTGGTCAATAATGGAGATCGTCTTTCTACTGGAGGGGTTTTCTGTCCACTGGGCTGAAGTAAAGGTGCCCGTCGTGACAAACTTGGAGAAACAGAGAGAGTCACAGAGGTTGGGGAAATACTGTTGCTTTTGGTGGGTGATTCTTCTTTCTGAGGTTGAATATCTATCTCTGATATGGCTTCCTTGTCCTCGGTTTTGGGCTTGGCAATAAAGATTTTGGGGCGAGCTCCAGATGCCAGTTCTTGTGGTGTCGCAGAAGGAATAGGGACAGAACTATCTGTCTTAGACAATGCAGTTGCTTCATTTTTTGGAATAAGAATGAAAGAGTCAATAATTGAAAGTTCTTCAACTACTGACAACGAATTATCACATTGAATAAGTGAATTATTAGTTACTTGTTTATCAGAGCTAGGTGCACTTTTGGTAGGCATCACCTGTATTTTCTTTAACTCACTCATAGGTTGGTTGTGTTTTTTATTTCCATTTACAAGTGTGTCAATGTCTGGTTCAGTACTGTAATTTGGTTTAGGCATAATTTCTTGGGATACATTTTGTGTAAATACTAGATCTGTGCTATGAATACATGTGACAGGCTCTAAAGCAGACATGATAGTATCAGGGAGGCTTGGACTTTTACTGGACAATTCCTTCGAATCTTTAGAAGAAAAATCTATTTGGACAATGTCAGTCCTAGAGGGAGTAACATCAAGGCCATATTTTGAAGAAACTGGTATTGATGCTTCATATTTCTCTGCAATGTCCATGACATTGTCATTTATAGTATTGCCTGACACCTTTCTGGTATCTGAATCTCTGCACATGGCTAAATCAGTGGTAAGGGGAACGACGGACGGTTTTTGTGAAGTTGTAGCAGGGGAAGTAGTATTTAAGGGTTTCTTGGCTTCATCGCCGGCTTTAGCTTTAGAGATGGAGGTAAGGCTAGTGTTGTCCAGCCTTGTCTCCATTTTACTTCCAGGCTTTGGATTTTTTATTTCTGCTTCTGTTTCTTTGTGGTCCATTGGTAATTCTGGCATTTTCTCTGTAGCAATGTGTATGCCAGTTGCAGAAGAAAACAGTGTGTTGTCAGCAGGGTTTACTGACTTGACTGTCACCGAATTAGCAGTTGTGGACTCCAGAGCCTTAATCTGTGACCTCATAATTTCAGCAACCGATATGACTTTGGACACTGGTTTTTGAATTTCATCAAAGCATTGTATTTGCTTCTCAGTTTTGCCATATGTGTTTTGGGTACTGGGACGTTCTGAATTCTTTTTGTAAGGAGTAAGCGTCTCCAATTCAGTCAGACCCAGAATAGTTTTTTCTAGTTTGGTCTCCAAATCTAGTTTTCCTAACAAATCAAGCTTATTCTTTTCACTTTCCTTATTATTATGCCCTCTGGTAAGGTCAAAAATGTATTTTTCTCCGGCATCTATAATGTCTAGAGTTGGGTCTTGGTCATCCACTTTTTGTAAAAAGCCATCAGCTTCCTTCATAACATTCTTTTCATTCAGGGCCAGATGTTCTTCCAATATATGTACTCCACCTAATTCTTCATGCTGTGCCTTCTCATCATCCTGTATTATTGCCTCATCAACATTTTCTATAGCTACCTCGTCTGAGCTTTGCATGGCGGAGATGGGAATATTACACCCCTGGTTGATCTCTCTGTGACCAGGACATTCAACACATGACTTTTGTAGGACTGTTTGAATTTCATTTGATCCCTTGGAGTGATCCCAAGTGTCCTGTGAAGTTTTGTCATAGCCTGCTTGGGCAAGATTGTTCAAAGTAGAGATCTGCCCTTCATCTTTCTTGGTTTTGCTTACTGACGGAGTATTTCGTGGTGATTGCACATCAACCTTGCATGGAATTAGAAGGCGTTCGATGTTGACAGGTGCATCATTCCTATTCGTCTGTGTAACCTTGAGACATAAAACAAGCAGAGGTTTCCATGCTGTAAATACATATTCTTTATCCTGGCTCTGTTGGAACCAGATAAACACATTTCATTTTAAAGGAAGCTACATTTTAACATACACAAATAATCGGCTGAAAAAGTGATTTTTTATTTACCAGCAGCATTTTAAAGTGTTTATTTTAGAGTGTTCGCATATTTTAATTATGATATATGCTGTTGCAGTCATGTGCAAGACGGGGTTGGGTTGCAAGCTGTGAACTGAATCACTACTTTCTGAAAGTTCTAGAAAAAAAAAAAGAAATCACAAATCTAACGGAGCAGTATAACGTATCTCTCAATGACACTGTGTACTCTATAGGAGATAAGCCACAATGCCTCTGATAGCAACACAACAAAATTATACCATGTTATAATTTAAATCACATTTAATCACATTTAGTGATGACGAATATACAGTAAGTGAAAACTTGATGATACTGTATTTGCTAAACTAACAAAAAATATACTCTTCCCTAACCAAAGTGCACATAGCCAAACAAGTCTCTTACATGGAGAGGCCCATTCATAAGGAAAGCTATTTTAAGTGTAAGTGTGGTCGGAGTGGAATGTAAAACATTTTAAGAGGTGCTTCAGCAATTTTCCATTCTCAAGTCACACATTTTTAAGTCAGCGGTGTTATCATGGTAATATCCATAAGCCTATCAGCAAAGCCAGGTGATCTACAGTAGCAGTGACAACTACTGTAACCGTAATAATGTATGCTCCTACTAGAAACTAGCAACTACTTATACACTGCAAAAACTATATCTTACTTAGTGTAATAATGCTGTTTTTAGATTTAAAATGTAGTAATGTAAATGTGCACTTAATTTAAGAAATATTATCAAGTGCATTTCACTTACTGCACGGGCAGCCAGTTTTGCTTGTTTGCTTGCTTGTTTTTTCCAGTGTGTGCGTCATGTAATTCTTGTCACATTGTGGGGCAAACTTGTAAAGTCTATAAATAAGTAGCTGTTACTGATCTGGCCTGTGTTGGCAATGCAAAGCTCTCATGAGCTCATGCAAAGACAGGGCAACTCACCTCGCCCCGTAGCGGTGGCCGGGACGCAGACAAATTTATTTGGCAGGGGCTTGTTTCCCTCTCGGACAGCTGACCTCCATTCTTTTTTGGTCGGCACTGGGGTGAGGGTGAGGCACCATTGCCTTCCCATTGGGTGTCTGCTGACCCTGGTACCTCATGATCTGATGTTACATGAGGCCCTGGAACTGAAGGGTCTGGACGATGTGTTGCTAAATCCACTGTCACGCTTACACCTTTGTGCGTCGCTGGCTCAACGAGCTGAACGTTAGCTTCTGTTGAAGCGGGCTCTGGGTCAACATCCATGACTCCATCTTCTTGCTGGGTTTTAGTGTTGTCCTCCTTCTCGATTCTGCTTGAGAGCTTCTGAGATGTTGCCATGGGACCTGGCTGTAATACTGTGGCGGTAACAGGAAAACTGGGGCTGGATTCCAGATATCTCCCCATAGTTCTATGCCCAACATCCGTCTGACATTCTGAAACTGGTTTACTTTCAGATCCTCTTGTAATCAAATCAGTTAGAGTAGCTGGTGATACCATGGCAGAAGATGCAGGACAAGCAGGTTGTTCCTTTGTTGTAAAGACTTCGAGGTTTCCCTTTAATTGTGTTTTGTTAATGGGAAATACTTTCCCCTTTGGCGTTCTGTCAGGTTGTTCGGTCTTGGTTGCTGAGTTAATTCCTGAAGAGTCTATAGGTCTGTCTACCTCCATATACTCTTGTATTACCCCTGTCGATTGCAAGGACTCTGCTGAAGCTAGTGGTACGTTTGACTCATGTGTTCTTTTCTCTTCAGGCAATTGCGCTGGCAGTGCATCTGCCTCTGCATTCCACACACTGTTAGAAATCTTTATCTTCTTTTTGAGAAAGGGTGTTTTTGGTTCATGTGCAGTAAATCTATTTTGTCCAGGTTCAAATATATATGGAATGTCTTGGCTGCCATTTTCATTCATAACCTGCCCATTGCCTTCGGCCAGGTCATTCTCATCCACCGCTATCCCTGCAGTTTGTTGCAGCCTGATCTCAGTCTCGACAGGCGGTGCTGGATGACTCTCCTCGACCCTGTCCGCTTCCATGGAGCTGGGCGCGTTGAGGCTAGCTTCCATTGGGGACCGGCGTTTTCTTTGTGAGCGCTCTGGGCTGATGGTTCTAAGTTGTTCCTCAAGGCTACTAGGACCTTGGTTCTCCTTGCCTTCCAGTTCCCTGCGTCTGTTAACAGCCTTTTGTTTCAGCTTGGCAAAGTACCGCTCGTGGATCTTGTACTCACTCATCTCTCCCACTTCCAGAACCCCAGAGCAGGACACAATGCCTTTAGTGTTGCTGGCCGATGACTGGTAAATAGCTGCATCGTCCACCGTGCAACTGAAAAGGAAAGCCCATTTACACTGTAAAAAATATTTTGAGTTTCAATTTAACTTCTTTTTGTGAGTTTTACAGTGTATGTACATCATTATCTGTAGTTAGCTGTAGACAGGACTTTGTGCCGAGTTTGTTTTGGTGAACATGCTATAATATAAACAAGGTACCAATTATTTAATACATACTTGTAAATATGGAGGGAATGGTTTTGCCCGTTGCAAAATATTTCATACTTTGGTAGTCCACAGTATCTGTCTAATTGCACATCATCTTTGTACCAAATAACCTGAGGGGTAGGATAACCTGAAGAGCAAACAAGAAAATAGAAAGTCACGATGCATTCATTTATGGTCAATGTAACAATTCCATCATCCATTTCGGTTAGTTGTTAGCTGAATTTGATAATAGCAAACCTCTCTATATGTGCATGACAGCAGACAAAATAATACATTTTCAATAAAGACTAGTAATCAACCCCCATTGAATATGTCAGGCAAATATACTAAAATAAGGACATACAAGCATTAATTTTTGATTTTCTACATTACAGTGTCATTTTAGCTTATGCTAGGTTAACATTTACCTGTTACCGCACAAGTGAACTTCACATTGCAGTTCTCAGACACAGCTTTTGACTTTAAAGTTGTCTCAAACGAGGGCTGTGTTTCCTCCGTTAATTGTGCCATGACAGTGCAGAGTGTGCTCCTGTGTAAAAGTTGTGGTTCACCATGTTATAATTGGCTTTCTGAAATGTACCAAGTACAGTGGTTTGTCTACGGTTGGAATATATATTGGGTCTGACCCCCCACTGCTTTATATATTTTCACAATAAACACAACAATAAATAATCAATCAGACATATAGAGCAAATGCATACAATGTATGCTTGCATGCACACAGGTATCAGATACAAAAGTATTACAATACCTTGCTGGCCTGTACTGAGAATACCTGTGACTTGTGCGGCTATGGTGCGCAGAGAGGAAGCATATAGAAGAGGCACAATAATGCATGTTGGCTAATTGTTGACAGGAATGAAATCATATGGACAACGAGGTCTAACTGTAGAGTAGCATGTGACATAATAATAGCTCAGAAGCACCACAGAATACACAATTACACTTTTCATTGAAATGGGCCGAGGGCCATCTTAATTTATATTCAAACTGTAAGAACAAAGTGCAAATTACTGGGCAACCGTTCAAATTGATTATAATAACCCTTTAACTGATTTCACATAGTAAAATATAATTTTATTCCCTGTATTTTAATTTGGGCCTCTTTGTTCTATATGGAGTTAATTAGCAAAACAGTCTATATTTAATGCATGAGTTGATATAATGAATACTTCTAGAATGTGAAAATGTAGATTATTAAGTATTACTTGGCTAAATCTGGCATACCACAGAAACATGGACAGGTAATCTGCATTATTGTGATTTGAATATGTTAAATTGTGTCGACATCCATTTCAGTATTGGGTCAGTTCAGGTCATGTTACACTTGGATGCATGCTATCCATGATTTAGCCAATCAAAACATTTGTTTGGCACCAATGTGATGAAATCTGGTTAGTTATAATAGTGCATTTTCTATTTTTTTTCCCCATCATGTTGGATTCAAACGATAATTAGTTGTGATAGGAGGAAGACGACAATAGTTTAAATTTGGAGTCAGGGATTCCTGAGAAATATAGTTGATATTTAAACTTGAACTCCTCTCCCTTCAATGCCAGAGGGTGCTGTCTCAGAAGCTCCGCACACTACATTAGAAACGCATTGCCATCGGTGGGATATTGCTGTGTGGTCCGGTCTGCACTTTGTGTTCACATGTACACAAATGTGATGTGTAGAAATATTATACTCACACCACACACACACACAAACAGAATGGGCCTCTAGCAGACCGTGAGTAGCAAACAGTGAAAACAAAAGTGTATTTGCTTACAAACCCTTGATCATTTAAAGACATTTCCAATTATACTATGTAAAATACAAGCTTTAATTGTAAGGACATATATGTTAGGAAGTATATGAAATATATGTAATATTCTTTGTTAGTTTATTCTACTTATGCGAGAATGTTAATATATAGAACAATGAGACCCTCTAGGCAGTGGACAGTTGTATTAATCAAACCATAGTGACAAACTAAGAAAATCAACAATTAAATGCAAGTTGGTTTCACACTCAGAAAAGCATGTAGTACAGTGTTGATGCAGGAAAGACACAGGGTTGAGAAGGGGGGGGGGGTTCCAGTTGGGGAAACTCTACCTGCTTTCAGGCCTCACGTTGGAGAGGTAGCTCCGGCTACTGGGCCTGCTACTTCCATTGACATCATCCCCATTGTAATGAGTCGATCTCCCATCACCAGAATAGGAGCGTGTCATCGTCCTCCTGGAACTCATTGTCCACCAGATATAATAAAACACTGGTCAAAGTTTCCCTGAAAAAACTCCCAAGACAAAAATATTCCGATAGAAAATTAAAGAAGAAAAATATATCCTTTTCTGATATAGTCTTGGTTACTTCCGGAGAAAGATCTGTAATATTTGAAAAAGAAAGCTCTAATTACATAACACATAACCTGCATTAAAATAGCCTATAGTCATATGTTACATTGACTGGAGCACAATGCAACACAACACCGAGATAATCACCACGAGATGCCTTGTTATTGCACACTGTAGGCACATTTATGACTTCAACCGAGTAAATAGGAACATTTTTTTTCCATCACAGATCTGCTGTCAACTCACCAGTCAGAAGTTTATTTTTGTCCTTTGTCTAGATATCCCACAGCACCGGCTGTAGGCATGGCAATTTCCAATCAAACATGAGCATGCGTACCCTGTTTGACTATTAATAGCTGGCCCTCAAAATAGGCACAAGAGCACATCACACTGTCCAAAACTAGCCCTCGGACCATATAATCAAAAACAATATGCCAGTACCAAAAAGAAAATGACATTCTGTAAAGAGTCCGAACAGAAGTGATATGAAATCCTAGTTCCGCTCAAGTGTTCTGTGTAGCCCTCCCATGTCAAACACAAGGTCATTCCAGATTTGGTAGCCCAAATGGGAGGAGAGGAGAGGGTTTAAACACCAGGGCGTAGCTTTGGGAACTGGATATTTTAGTATCTTTTGTGTCGTCAACAGTTAAGTTAAAGGGGGTATATATACAAAAAATAAACATTAATATGGCAGCACACAACTATTTTCTATATTAAGACAGGGTGGAGTAATTGTATCCTGAGCAGAGAATTAGTCACACTACCTGTTTTTATTGTAGTCCAAGCTTCGCTGTTAATTGTTTTCATAGCTGGTCTGGCAGCCTGTGCATGTGCGTGTAGCCCACAAAGCATTTGTTTTGGTGCAATATTCTGGTGCTTAGTGCAACATCTAGTGGCAGGCAAGATCATATGTATACCCTTTAATCCTTTATTCAGTTCTGGAAATACTGTAAACAATGCAATAGTTTTGTGATTCTGTCTGTCAGAATGTTTAAAAGTGCGCAAAAGATCTCAAAACATTTCATTCAGTCAAACTGATGTCTTTCAAACTGTCAAGTCTAAGGTATAATGGACTGAATTACTGGAACGTGTTTTGAATATAGGGAAAGCTTCTGAAATAAAACTTAACATAACATAACATGGTCTGTTTCTGCACGAGTTTGGTCCTAGAATTCTCTTCATCTTACATTTGTGTCATAACATGGAGAAGACCAACATACTCTTTGGCATGTATTGTGCTCTAGAGGACAATTGCACTGGATCCCTAGAGAACAGCTATAGGAATAGAATATCCTTATATAGGCTTAAAGTCTGGCAGTTGATGAGCTCAAATAATCTAACCCCACATGTCCGCACATGCACTCTTACTTAAACACACATCAATGTGTTTTTGTTGTTGTTGTGTGTAAGAAGATAACATTCTTCCTGTATATTTCCACAGGTCAACAAACTGTTCCGTGAACTGATTGTATCTGGCTTTATTAAGTTACAAGTGTGTGGCACTTGAATCAAGTTCAAAGATGGCAATCAGAAAGAATTCCCTCTTATATATACTCTAGATAGCCTCATCAGATTACACATGCCTACTGGCGGTGCAGCTATTTTGAATTACTTTTTGTTTCCATCCATCCATTACATTTCGCAGCAATGGCAACTTCCTTCCATTTCAGTGCCAGGAGCTGAAGATTTTATTTTATTTTAATTTCAAATTATGATGTCTGTTAATAGGAAGAACCCCCATAGTCGTAACATTGACGTTCACAAACCTAATTTATACAATAGGTTATTCAAGGGTCTTACAAAGGTATGTACAGTATAGCTTTTGAAAGGAGTTCAATTGTGCGAGTAATTATTCAGATCAGATAACGTTTGTCAAACGTTGAATAGAATTGTCTAGCATTTCTCAATGAGCAATGAAATAATTGATGTGCTTTCTGTCCTCTGTCCTACATACAGTAGTACAGAGAGCACACTGTATGTTGTGTTGTATGGCAGCTAAGCGCTTTTGCAAGAAGACAAGAAAACGTGGTGTCTCCATAGTCTGGACATTTTAATATGGCAGGGGGAAGGGCTTTGAAAAGCACAACGGGGTGTGAAATCACAATAATGGCCCCTGAAACAGTCATGTGATTCCTTTTACAGCATTCTCCTGGCTGAAGCAGGTGGTTAGAAAGCATTTTTCTAATACAGTATCTGTGAGGATTTACAATCATGATGGTAAAAACAACCATCCTGTTTGAAGTTTTTGGAAGTTTAAATCTAGCATGAATATGCAGAGATCATATTTTAAATATTGCCATCGCATTGCCTCATGCTTTGCTATGTTTAGCACTTCCTCCACCAGTTGGGGTTTTAGCCTGACAGATTTATAGAAGAGTTACAAATGATGTTCACAGATACTTTGTCCTCTTGAGTACACAACACTACAACAGTATCCTCATTTGTTAACATGATGACACTCAAACACAGAGGTCTACCACTAATGACTTATACGTTTTCAGCTCACTGTATAAAAGGTTATTCACCTACTGTATAAGAGTCCGTCGGTCTAGATGAATGTTGTACATGTTTTATGAAGACAGGCAGGGGTAAGACATGGTTAGTCCTGAGACAGGTACTTGTCTAAATGTAGAAAAAGTCAACAATACCAGAGTAAAACAAAATTACATATTTTTGCTAGATATTTATTCCAAGTTTGTAAAATATTTGTATATTAATATAAAAACTATTACAAATTAATTTCATACAAATGTCAATACATGAAAGCAGGGATACAAATATCTCTCAAATGTCAAGTCATTTTCCTACCTTCCGAGTTAAATTATGACAAGCATTACACATCTTAATAAAACTTAGCCTAATGTGCACCGCAGCAATAATT
>JAODOY010042577.1:0-20006 GCA_025399855.1 Forbesichthys papilliferus | reverse complement strand
TTTCACAAAATTCAAAATGGCGGAAAATCTAGTTAGGCGGATTTCAAAATGGCCTCTTGCAAAGTTGTAGGGCATGAAAAGTGCTATCATATGACACCTAGATGGCCCGTTTGAAATCGCAACTTTGACCTGTTGGTGGCGCTAGAGATTTCATCTCAACATGTTGTAATTTGAGTTTTTTCTGAATTGGGTGAATGTCTGCAAATCTGCCAAGTTTCATGCAAACGCTTAATGTTCCACATGCTGAAACCTAAAAATCCGGTGGAATAATAATAATAATAAAAAAACTAACAACAATAGGTGTCAGCAGCTTCGCTGCTAATAATAATAATAACTAGGGATACAATAGGGTCCTCGCACACTGTGTGTGCTCGGGCCCTAACTAGGGTTGCAAGCAACACTGGATGGGCCCTCGCGCCGTGATGCACGTCGGGGCGTGGTGCGGACTAGGATATGAATCATTATGCGTGTTGTGTGAGACGATTCTGTAGAAAATGTGGGCAACCTGCTAGGAGCAGGGAATGAAAGCATAAAGCATATATATTAATGTTGCCAGTAGGTGGCGCTATAACTTTGAGTGAATGTTGGTATGTCGATGTGTTCAGGATGGGGCTTTTATGATTTAATAAAAATTTGGTACAGATTTGAGCATTTATAGAGAAGTAACAATTGGTTTCTGTTGCCAGTAGGTGGCGCTATGACTTTGAGTGAATGTTGACATATCAATGTGTTCAGGGTGGAGCTCTTATGAACTGATAAACATTTGGTACAGATTTGAGCATTTATGGAGAAGTTACAACAATTGTTTTCTGTTACCAGTTGGTGATGCTATGACTTTGAGTGAATGTTGACATATCAATGTGTTCAGGGTGGGGCTCTTATGAATTGAATAAAATTTGGTACAAATTTGAGCTTGTATGGAGAATATACAAAAAAAATGTCTGTTGATAGCAGGTGGCGCTATGACAATAAGGTAATTGTGACAAGTACATGTGTTCAGGGTGAGACTCTTGAATCTATTAAAGTTTGGTACAAATTTGAGCATTTATGGAGAAGTTACAACAATTGTTTTCTGTTGTCAGTAGGTAGCACTATAACATAATATAAATATTGGCATACATATGTCTTCAGGGCGAGACGTTTATCAAACCTGTAAAGTTTGGTGCATTTCTGAGCATGTACACAGAAGTTATACAAACTTCCTGTTTCATGGCGAATCATGTATTTTCCTCGCCACGCCACGGACAAGCCCATCAGTGAAAACTCACCGTTTGTACAACTTTTAATTCCCATAGTGTGTAAAATGCACATAGCAAATTTGAAGGCAATCGCAATAATTCCATGTTACATGTTTCACCAAAATTTCGTATGTCTAGGAGAAAGTGTTCGGAGGGGCTGATCTGTAGGAGGCGCTAGCAAGCCATTTTGATACGGCCATTCGCGATACACCTAAAATCGTTGATTTCCCGGGGAAGACACGTGTGCGGAGAGTTTCTTGAGTTTTCGTGCATGTTTAGGCCCCCTAATTAAAATTTAAGTCGGAGAAGAAAGAAAGAATAATAATAACTAGGGTTGAAAGCAACACTGGGTGGGCCCTCGCGCCGTGACGAACGTCGGGGCGTGGCGCGGACTCGAATATAAATCATTATGCGTGTTGTGTGAGACGATTCTGTAGAAAATGTGGGAAACCTGCTAGGAGCAGGGACTGAAAGCATAAAACGTATATATCAATGTTGCCAGTAGGTGGCGCTATGACTTTGAGTGAATGTTGGCATGTCGATGTGCTCAGGGTGGGGCTCTCATGAATTGATAAAAATTTGGTACAAATTTGAGCATTTATGGAGAAGTTACAACAATTGTTTTCTGTTGCCAGTAGGTAGCGCTATAACTTAATATAAATATTGGCATACATAAGTCTTCAGGGCGGGATGTTTATCAAACCTGTAAAGTTTGGTGCATTTCTGAGCATGTACACAGAAGTTATACAAACTTCTTGTTTCATGGCGAATCATGTATTTTCCTCGCCCCGCCACGCCACGCCACGGACACGCCCATCAGTGAAAACTCACCGTTTGTACAACTTTTAATCCCCATAGTGTGTAAAATGCACAGAGCAAATTTTGAGGTGATCACATTAATTTCCTAGGAGGAGTTCGTTAAAGTACGATGCGTGCAAATTGCCAAAAAATAACCATAAATGTAAAATGGCCGACTTCCTGTTGGTTTTAGGAAATTGCACTAAGAGCATTTTATGTCCGGCTATACTTCATACATGTGCCATAGAAATTTCGTAAATGTCGGTCAAACGTGCGGCGGGAGCTTCTTTGTTGAAGGGTAACTTTCTGTTGCCAGTAGGTGGCGCTCTGACTGTAAGGTAATTGTTACATACAGTTGCAAGATAAAGTATGTGAACCCCTTGGGATTATGTGGAGTTTTGCATGATTTGGTCATAAAATGTGCTCTGAACTTCATCTAAGTCACAACAATAGAAAAACAGTCTGCTGAAAATAATACTACACAAACATTAGATTTTGCCATGGTTTAATTGAACATAACATGTAAACATTCACAGTGCATATGATATGTCAGTATATCATGACTGATATGTGGATTTTTCTCAACAAGAATAGTTAGATTAAACATACCCTCTGCATTTAGGTTGTTTATTCGGTTGTGTTGGTGTTGTGTGCCCTGAATGCACTCTAGTTATAGAATTTTGCCTCTGCTTGGAATTATCTAAATTTTGATTTGTATAATTCAATAAGCAGCTCCAAATTTTATTCATCACACATTTTTGTGAATCTCCTTTTATTATCTTGCCTGTCCACCACCACAAAGTGTCATTGCAGTGTTGCTGCCTCAGTGTAACAATGCACAGATACGTTAGTAAAAACTTAATATTTACTTTGTTAATGTTGTGTTCATTCTTAAAAGAATAAAGACATATTTTGGTATCTAAACATTTGAATGTTTTGAAATCGATAAGCAGAATAGGAATCAGAACCAAAATTGATCAAATTGAAACAATACCCAACCCTAATGGAGACCCTGAATGGATTCCTGTATTGGTGTCCAGTGGGGGACTTCATAGTTCTTCTGGGAGAGGTGTGATTGGGAGGAACGACTCCCTGAGTAGGCATTTGTTGTTAGACTTCTGTGCTAGCTGATTGTCTATAACAAACATCCTGTTCGAACATAAGGATGCTCATAAGTGTACGTGGTACCAGAGCAGCCTAGGTCGAAGGTCAATGATCGATTTTGTAATGGTATCATCTGATCCGAGGCTGCATGTTTTGGACACAGGTGAAGAGAAGGGAGAGCTGGCTACCGACCACCATCTGGTGGTGAGTTAGGCCAAGGGGTGGGGGAAGACTCTGGACAGGCCTGGTAAGCCCAAATGGCCCCTGTCCATAAGATCTTCAACTCACAACTCCGGTGGAGCTTCTCTTGCATCCCTGTGGAGGTTGGGAACATTGAACCTGAGTGGGCAATGTTCAAAGCTTCCATTGCTGTTGCTGCGGCAGAGAGCTGTAATCTCAAGGTATTATGTTCCTCAAGGGACGGTAATAGGGAAGCCCTCTGACTGAAGAAGAAGGACTTTCGGGATATGTTGTGTCAAAAGACTCTGGAGGTGGTTGCAAGGTACTGACAGAACCAAAGGGCTGCAGCATCTACCGTAGCAGAAGCAAAGCAGCGGGTGTGGGAAAGGTTTGGAGAAGCCATAGAAATAGACTTTCAGTCGGCACCAAAGTGTTTCTGGAAAATCGTTCGCCAACTCAGGAGGGGGAAGCAGATTACTATCCAAGCTGTGTACAGCTCAACTTTGACCTCAACTGTGGAGGTAATTGGCTGGTGGAAGGAACACTTTGAGGAACTCCTGAATCCTAATGACACGCTCTTTATGATAGAGAGAGCTGGAGGCTGATGGGGGATCATCGTCAATTCCTAAGGGAGGTCACTGAGGTGGTCAAACAACTCCACAGTGGCTAATTGATGACGGGGATTGATGAGATCTGTCCAGAAATGCTATAAGCTTTGGATGTGGAGGGGATGTCTTGGATGACACGCATCTTCAACATTGCGTGGAAGTCGCGGACAGTGGCAGACTAGGGTGGTAGTTCCCCTTTTCAAAAAGGGGGACCAGAGAGTATGTGCCAATTACAGGGGTATCACACTACTCAGCCTCCCTGGTAAAGTCTACTCCAAGGGGCTGGAGAGGAGGGTTTGATTGATTGTCGAACCTCAGTTTGAAGAACAACAATGCAGATTCCGTCCTGGTCGTGAAACAACAGACCAGCTCTTTACTCTCGCAAGGATCCTGGAGGGGGCCTGGGAATATGCCCTTTCAGTCTACATGTGTTTTGTGGATCTAGAGAAGGCGTATGACCGGGTCGCCCGGGAGATACTGTGGGAGGTGCTGCGGGAGTATAGGGTGAGGAGGTCCCTTTTAAGGGCAATCCAATCCCTGTATGTCCAAAGTGAGAGCTGTGTACGGATTCTCGTCAGTAAGTCGGACTCGTTTCAAGTGGGGGTTGGTCTCTGTCAGGGCTGCGCTTTGTCACCAATCCTGTTTGTGATATTCATGGACAGGATATCGAGGCGTAGTCGTGGTGGAAAGGAGTTGCGGTTCGGTAGCCTAATGATTTCATTGCTGCTTTTTGCAGTCTATGTGTTCCTGATGTCATTATCGGCCCGTGACCTCCAGCAGTCACTGGATCGATTCGCAGCAGAGTGTGAAGCGGCTGGGATGAGGATTAGCACCGCTAAATCTGAGGCCATGGTTCTCAGCCGGAAACTGATGAAGTGCCTACTCCAGGTGGGGAATGAGTGCTTACCCCAAGTGAAGGAGTTTAAGTACCTTGGGGTCTTGTTCACAAGTGAGGAGACTATGGAGCGAGAGATTGGCCGGAGAATCTGAGCAGCAGGAGCAGTATTGCAATCGCTTTACGGCACTGTGTTGACGAAAAGAGAGCTGAGCTGAAAGGCAAAACTCTCGATCTACCGGGCATTTTTTGTTCCTACCCTCACCTATGGTCATGAAGGGTAAGTCATGACCGAAAGAACAAGATCACTGGTACAAGTGGCCGAAATGGGTTTCCTCAGGAGGGTGGCTGGCTTCTCCCTTAAAGATAGTGTGAGAAGCTCAGCTATCCGTGAGGAACTTGGAGTAGAGCCGCTACTTTTTTGCGTCGAAAAGAGCCAGTTGAGGTAATACGGGCATCTGGTAAGGATGCCCCCTGGGCGTCTCCCTTGGATGGTGTTCCAGGCACGTCCAGCTGGGAGGAGACCTCGGGGAAGACCCAGGACTAGGTGGAGAGATTATATCTCCACACTGGCCTAGGAACGCCTCGGGATCCCCAAGACAGAGCTTTCCAATGTGGCTCGGGAAAGGGCGATTTGGAGTCCCCTGCTGGAGCTGCTGCCCCCATGACCCGACTCTGGATAAGCGGATGAAGATGGCTGGATGGACATGTGAGTGCAATTAAATTATTTGTACATTTTGGTATATGGGACATTTCAAATGGCACTGCCCAAATGTTCCCACATGGCTAAATTGTAGATTCCGCCTGACATGCCTCTAATTAAACCTCTCTTAATCTGCTCTGCTTTACTCTACTGTAATCAACCATTGCACAGGTAATATTCAGATGTTGGGTTATTGATTTCTATAGGATTGGGGCTGCAATTGCATCATTCCAAAGAGATTTGTACTTTAAAGTGAGTAGATTTTTAGGCAGAAATTAAATATTACATTTTTGCTGTTATCTATCTCTATATACTTTGCAATGGTTATATAAATATGTTATAATGTATTCACATTCAATAGCTTCTGCCCTATCAAATGAGACCAGAAGTGTGCATGTAGGCCTCCTGCAACACTTAACTTGCTGTATTTATAGTATTACATTTGTCTTTTTTCCTAGAAAAAGAGCTGGTGTTTATTAAATGTTGTAAACATTTGGTTTTGAACCGTCGATCTCGCATGTTTCAAAA
Source organism: Forbesichthys papilliferus (assembly GCA_025399855.1). Lineage (NCBI taxonomy): Eukaryota > Metazoa > Chordata > Actinopteri > Percopsiformes > Amblyopsidae > Forbesichthys > Forbesichthys papilliferus. The sequence goes on along the minus strand of JAODOY010042577.1, from coordinate 14,012 downwards.
GCGCAAGCGCAAAGCTTAAACTAATGACCTTACCAGATGTAACGTAAATGCAGCACCACCCTTATTAGTCTGACAATCATTTGTTTCAATTGTTTACAATTAAAACAAAATATTTTAAATTATCTGGATTTTCAAATTTTTTGCTAAGGTAAAGCAATCTAAACCAGAAAAGTGCTCATCTTAAACACCATGTCACCAAAAGACTAGAAACTCATTGGACTTTTATATGCCTAATGCACTTAGCCAGCTGTAGCCTACAGTAGCCTATGTGTATGCTGCCAACAGTTATTTAGGCTACGTTTTTATATTTCTTTTATTAAATATCTGGATGTAAATTATACATAAACTACAGAAGTCTACTATATTTCTGTTTACTTTCGTGTGCATCTGGTTTTTCCACAGCAAAATAGACGTCCTAGCACCACATACAGTATGACCTCCAGAAGTGTACCAAAATCACAGCATGCTGCATTACAACTGAACGTGCTGAGACGGCAGACCTTACAAATTGAAATGGTAACATCTGTATGTTGTTCGATGGTGAGTTTATTATCAATTGTGAGAACAAGATATTTAAAACTACCAACAATTTCCACGGTTTAATTATTGATGCGGATGTGTTGCTGGAGTGTCATGGTAACTATTACTATTCTTTTGTTTTCTTTACATTAAAGGTGGTGGCACAAACACCACTGGGTGAAGTGTGCAACCATGTTGTGATAGTTTAGAGCAGAGTGGTTATCAATAAGAAGAGCAGGAATGCCAGTGTCGTACGAGTATTTGAGTCGTACTGGATGAAGGGCTGATGCAGTCAGTGTACAGTATGTAAAGAAATTGGTTTAGAACACAACCCTTTGGTGCGCCGGTGTTGATGGTGCAGGTGATGTTATTGTGCCCATCCGAACAGCTTGCCATCTGTCACTAAAGAGGTTGTTCAGTTGGTGTAACTTCCGAATTATCAGATGCCTTCAGATGGTATTATGTTACCTTTCTGCTCCTTTAAGTAATCAGAGTTCTCCACCATCCATAAAGCAGTCTTGATTTTAATTTCATTGTCGTTCAGTAGGTACTATGGAGAAAATGTTGACCAGGGTCTACTTAGTACTGTATGTATCATTCGTTCATCAAAATACTCAGTGGTCAGCTTTGAGTCAAATCAATCTGTGGTTTTAACCCAGAACATATTGCAATAGTAATCATTCAAGGTTTTATGTAATCCTTAGGGACATACAAACAACATATTGAAAGTAAACCATTATATATTTAGTGGATCAAGGTCAATTCAGTGGTTGAATTGTTAAGCCTATTTATATACATTTGAATTAAAGCAAGACACCACACCCTATTTGGGATATTATTTTCTTTATCTCATATCAGAATGAAACTTCACCTGAATGTATACAAAACACCATTTCTTTGTATTACAAGTTTCTTAAAAAATATATTTAAATATTCAAATGAGGTAGTACCTCATAAATATGTGCTAATGTGCATATGACAAGAATACATTCTTAAACGTAACGTATGTAAATGTATTTAAATCAGAATTTTTGTTTTTTGTTTCACTGATAATCTCAGTTAACAAAATGAATCAAATCAATATATAATTTCATGGTGTTATTAAATTAAAAACACTATTGGGCCCACTACAAAGATATAGCAATGTCTTTCCTAACAAAAACATTCAGCTTTCCGGACTGTGACTGAGAAAAGACAATTGAAACATTTCATGAAATCAGTGTATATGATAAAATAATTGACTGTAGCAGCTACTGTATTAGCTGAGCGACCAAAGGCTACTGGACAGATACAAATTTTTATGAATGGAACTACATCTCATGTCAAACTACATCTTTTGACCAGCTTCTGAACACTGCCGCCCCCCCCCCCCCATGCCCTCTGCCTCCCAGTGTGAATAGCAGTATTCTTCAATAACAAAATAGCCTCAATTATAGCCAGAATTCCTACTACTACTTTATCAATTGATGACATCAGAAAACCTTGTAATAATAATTATGCAACTATGGGAACTTTTAGAGACACACAAACCTCTCTACCAGGATAAGGTGATGGTTCCAGGAGAGGCCATAAGGGTCTTCTAAACCATTCTTTGTCAGCTCCCCACAGCTCTCAGTGAAGGCGCCAGACTAAGAATGGTTTAGAAGACTGTTATGGTATATCATACAAGTTACCCTGCCCGGAGGAAGCCCGGGGCCCCCGTCTAGAGCTAGGCAAAGAGGAAACGCTCTGTGGCGAGTGGTTGGGTTTGCCACGGAGCCCAGTCGGGCACAGCCCGAACAAGCAACATGGCACCAACTTCCTATTCATCCTATGGGCCCACCACTTGTGTGAGGTACCGTGGGGGTTGGGTGCGCTGTCAAATGGGTATCAGCGAAGGTCAAAAGCCTCAACAAACCTCAGGGCACCCACATTCCCAGAGGCTGGCTCTGGGGATGTGGAACGTCACCTCGCTGTGGGTAAAAAAGCCGGAACTTGTGCAGGAGGTGGAGCGCTACCATTTAGATCTGGTTAGGCTTACCTCTATGCACAGTCTTGGATCTGGAACCATTCTTTTGGATATGAGATGGACTTTATTCTTCTCTGGAGTTGCCCAGAGTGTGAGATGCTCGGCGGGTGTGAGGATACTAACAAGCCCCCGTCTGAGCGCCACTATGTTGGAGTTTACCCCAGTAGAAGAGAGGGTTGCCTCCATGCGCCTACAGCTTGTGGGGGGAAATGCATATGCACCAAACAGCAGTTCCTGGAGACCCTGAATGGGGTCCTGTATGGGGCTCTAGTAAGAGACTCCATAGTTCTGCTGGGAGACTGGGCAGTGATGGAGACACCTGGAAAGGTGTGATTGGGAGAACGGCCTCCCTGATCTATACCCGAGCCGGTGTTTGTTGTTAGACTTCTAACATAAGGATGCTCATAAGTGTACATGGTACCAGAACATGCTAGGTTGAAGGTCAATTATCTATTTTGTGATTGTATCATCTGATCTGAGGCTGCGTGTTTTGGACACTCAGGTGAAGAGAGGGGCAGAGCTGGCTACCGACCACTGGTGGTGAGTTGGGTCATGGGGTGGGCGACAAGGAGGCCCCTGCCCGTGAGATCTTCAACTCACACCTTCAGCGGAGCTTCTCTGGCATTCCTGTGGAGGTTGGGGACATTGAACCTGAATGGGCAATGTTCAAAGCTTCTATTTATGATGCAGCGCCAAAGAGCTGTGGTCTCAAGGTCTTAGGTACCTCAAGCGGCTGTAACCCTTGAACACCGTGATGGACACTGGTAGTCAGGGAAGCCGATCGACTGAATAAGGAGGCCTTTCGGGATATGTTGTCCTGGAAGACTCCAGAGGCGGTTGCAAGGTACCAAAGAGCTTCAGCATCTGCCATAGCAGAATCAAAGCAGTGGGTGTGGGAAAGGTTTGGGGAAGCCATGGAGAAAGTCTTTCGAACAGCACCAAAGTGTTTCTGGAAAACTGTCCACCAACTCAGGAGGGGGAAGCGGGAAACAATCCAAGCTGTGTACAGTAAGGATGGGATTACTGTTGACCTCAACTGAGGAGGTAATTCTGTAGAAGGCGTATGACCGGGTCCCCCAGGAAGATACTGTGGGAGGTGCTTCGGAAGTATGAGGAGAGGGGTACTTTTTAAGAGCAGTGCAAAACCTGTATGCCCAAAGCAAGAGCTGTGTACTGGTTCTCTGCAGTAAGTCAGAATTGTTTTAGGTGAGAGTTGGTCTTTGCCAGGGTTGTGCTTTGTCAGCAATCCTGTTTTTGTGATATTCATGAACAGGATATTGAGGCGTAGTCATGGTGGGAAGGGGTGGCTTGTAGATCTCATCACTGCTGTTTGCAGATGATGTTGTCCTGATGGCATTATTGATCCGTGATCTCCAGCACTCACTGGATCGGTTCGCAGCCGAGTGTGAAGCGGCTGGGTTGAGGATTAGCACCGCTAAATCTGAGCCCATGGTTCTCAGCAGGAAACAGATATATACACCTTTATTTAACCAGGTAAAAGACTCATTGAGATTAAAATCTCTTTTACAAGAGCGACCTGGCCAAGAGGGTAGTTTAGAACGTCCACTTACAACATTTAAACACATAATGTCAACCATACAATTACAGTCCAACAATAAAAGCATAAAACTATCAGTAGTAATCTCTCAGACATAAAGAAATTACAATCCTTGTCCCATTTTACATTCCATAATAGAAATACAAAATCTTTTAATTAAATTAATTCAAGTAGCTCATTCTGTACATCATTCCAGGCAGTTGGGGTGGCAAAAGTAAAGGCTTTCTTGCCCAACTCGGGATAAAAGGCAATTTCAATGTATCGTAAGAGTGCAGGCCATGATTACTTGGCTTTTTGCATAAATAATAGGGAACCAAGACTTTAAAAAAATAATAAAACTCAACCAATCAGTGCGCCTGCATGCATACAAGGATGTCCATTCAGCTTCAGCATAAATGGTAAATGGTAAATGGATTGCATTTATATAGCTCTTTTCTAACCTTTCGGCCACTCAAAGCACTGCACAGTTTAGCCTCACACTCACCCATTCACACACACATTCATACACTGAAGATTACAATGGTGCATTAAGTATTTATAACCTGTGATGAAACGCAGGACGGAGTGGTATAATGTGTCCAATGATTGCAAACAATGGGACGACGCATTCATATACAGCAGATCACCATAGATCACCATCTAGCAAAGGCATAAAAGATGCAGACACAAGATAGATTTTCTATCTTCATTTGAAAAGCATGATTTGTTTCTATAAAATGAATCAAGTTTCAATTTGAGCTTAGAGACAAGATTGGAGCCTGAGTTGGTGCTTGAGGTTGAGAGGTACCATCTAGATATAGTTGTGCTCACCTCTACACACAGTGTAGGCCCTAGAAACAAACTAAAATGTAGAGAGACAGGAAGCGAGTGGGAGATACATTTATGGAAAATATTTGGGAATGACCTAAGGCCAGTAATGACCCTAGGTGTCCCATGGCACCATATTAACAGGGAGCTACGTGCACCACAGCTCTACCTTGAAACCAAACTCCTTGATAAACAGTAGTGTTAGAGCCAAACAATTAATAATAATCAGCTGGTTCTTTCTGTCTCCCCAAAGAGCACCACTTGCAAAACTCTGAGCCACAGGAAATGACTATAGATAGGAAGTAGTTGTTGAGTCCTAATGTAGACAGGCAGAACACATAGGACATTATTTTAACAATTAAAATTCACAGTCTAAAGCGCACAGCGCAAACTGTATTTAGGGCAAGTTCATATCCCCTTTTGCTAGTTTAACGGCATATAAAACTGTCGTTGCACCAGGCGCATGGTTCAAAAGTACTGTACTTATGCTTTTCATTATTCATGGTTTTGGGTGTAACATAGGACAAACAATCCCATTCCCTTCAATAAAATAATAGGCAGATTTTTATTATACTAATGTGTTTGTGAAAGTGCTGCAACAGACCATCTAGGCAATAGCAAGATCCCTAAAAATGTTGATGTAGGCTACGCACAAATAATATTTCACATTGTATTGTAATTTGTAATCCTTTGCATATTTGTGCCCTCCTGTATGTCCCTGTGTGTAACAAGTGGAGTGTACGCACCTGCCATAGGTGATACTGTATTTATAATGCGCCATGCACTTTAGACCAGGTTTTCGCTGGTCAATTGCGCAATCACGTTCTGCTGCCTCAAGATAGTGCCAGATGTGCCAGACCACACGTCATGTTTAAACCAATACATTAAATAGACAGAAGTGCATTTGCTATTTCAAAAACCTGGTCGCTAAACGGGAAAATGACAACTGCGTCGGTCTGAAACTAACAAGACATTTTCCACATTGCGCCTGTTGAAATCTACCTGGTGAATGCAACATGGTCTCATTGATAGTCATCAAATATGATTGTTTGTGCAAAGTATGTAAACGTATAATAATGACGGAAAACGAATTTGTCACAATATTAACGTAAATAACAATTACATTTAAAATAAATATTTTGACGATTTTTTTTCAATGGTGAAATATTCGTCAATATTTGGACACATTCCAAACTTGCATATTTTCGTTTAAATGGCAAGGAAATTCTGTTGTTCATGATGTACTGAAATATTCATCTATATTCTTACGCATTATAAATTCACATTAATTAAACATTTTTCTACCAACTTTATTTTCGTGTTAATGGTGATGAAATTCTAGGTTCTAAAGTTGCTGTAAAGAAATATTCGTCAACATTCGGACGCATTATAAATGAGTCAGAACGCAGACGAGGGGAAAGGGGGGGAGAATTAGGCAATGTTCTTTTTTGGCCCATCTCAGGCTAGGAATGTCCCAGAAGCATGTACATTCAGCAAGGAAACTCCTAGTCATTGTCAACAACTAGTGCATGTTTTGTGAAAATTTGACTTGGGTTCTTTCAGTTCTGTCAGTTCTCACAGTGCTTTTTGAATTGGGCACCCACAGTCTTGCATACGGCAATGTTCGGCCCAAAACACGGAACGCTCGTTTAAGGCGGCCACTGGAAAAGCCCTGAGGAGAGGCGTGCTGACTGCTTCTTTGAGGGCTGCATTCCGGGCCTTTTTTCACGTGGGCAAGTCAGAAGTTTGAGACATCCCTTTGCTGAAACAGGACGTCAAGACGTATGCCCCAGTATGTTTCAGTGTCCTTGCAGCTTCAGGAAGACCCCCAAAACGCTGTCTGAACAACATTCGTGGGGACAATGTAAAAACATTTCAATCAGGCAATCAAATTCCCATTTCAAATAGCACCCCATTTTAACAGACTTTTTTGGGGGGAGGGGCCTCCCGAGCCCCTTGAACAGCGAAGAGACATCAAAATCAGTGAGCTGGTTCTCGAGGGACTTCCGTACGCACCCTCCAAAGCACGGGTGGTCCGCAAAGGACAATTTGTGAAAAAGGCCTTAAATTTCAAATGGATCTACTACTTCGAGACCTATTGCATCAGATCTTAGAGGTTCAACCGTAACCCTAGCTGTTTTTTATTTTCGGCAGTCCGATCCTCTCCAAACTCAGATATGTTGTCCCCGGGCACGCCCCGGACTGACATCTGGAGGATCGAGCCTTTCCCGACCTACGGTTCCGAATCACTAGGAGACGTGTTCTGGATTGGGCAACTTTGGTCAATGTTAAAGCACCCCAAATTGGGGAAGGCTGGATGGATTGAAAGTTGCAAACGTTGCAAAATTAAGCAGCTACAGGGCATCAAACCGAGAAACCCATTTAAATTTTAGGCCCCTGTCACCTTTCAGGAACCCTGGGAGCCATTTTTTTTGAGAATACTCTAGGACCGTGAAACCTGAGCGGTCTTATCATGACATGGGGATGAACATGAGGTGTTGATTTGGAGACCCTGTCTTAAAAAATTCAATAGAAAATGCTTATAAATGTAATTACCTATTTCCAATGGCACTGAGTTGTCTTAAAGCCCCTGGTTTGGGCAAATAATTTTTTGGGCATAACTTCGATTACGAATGTCACAGAACGACATGACTTCAGATATAAGACCTGCTAGTGACTGCGGAGTTGTAACTGACGGATAGGGGTCTTTTTCCTTCCCCAGCGCCCCTCTACTCTGTCTGACGTCACCCTGTCATCGGGACACTTTCAAAACTCGGACAGAGGGAAGTTTATTAAAATGCTATTCCAATTGGGCACAATTTCAATTCAAGTTTCCTGGATTAGGTAACAGGTTTTTCAGGGGTCTCTCCCACTCCTCAAATCTGACGTCTAGTTTGGTTCCCATTTCTTGTAGAGCATGCTTGGGTGAACAAGGGGACCTGCCTCAATTCTCTCTATCACCTTCAGAACGAAATGGCTGACAATCAAAGATAAGTAATGGAAAAATGTTGGGCTCGAAATACAAGGGACCTAAATTGGGCAAGTGGTTTCCAATGTAAAAGAAATAAAAGTTTATCTCTTACTGCTCCACTACGACAGCTTAGTTGGTTCCTGTCTTTTCGATCTCTGCCACCTTCTTTGGCCGACTGGCTGATGATCAAAGGTTGAAAATCTTTTGCCAAGTGCCCGCAATGAAAAGAGCCTTAATTGGGTGGAGGTCCTGACTGAAAAGCTCCCCAATTGGGTAAAAAAATGTGGGGGTCCTAAAAATACATTTTCAGACCTCTTTGACGGACCCCAAAACCTCTCTGGACCACCTGCGGTAGCTGTTGGAATCCCCCTTTGGCCGTTGCAAGTCGTTACAGAGACCGCCCATTTCGGACCCTCGGCCCCATTTTGGCATTCCCGATCGCAATAGCGCTTGCTCCTGTATCGGGCATTTTTTCTAATTCTTGACACCACTACACCCACCAACCCAATGCAATGTGCAATTGCATTGGGAAAATGCTTGTTTGGGGACATTTTTTAAAATTTCTATATGTCTTCAGCCATAGATTTTAGTCACCATTAAAATTAAAATATATAGGCCTCTTGCAATTATTCGGCACCATTTTGATGTTTCAGTTTACAATTAAATTACAATTTTAGCTAGAAAATCGTCCAACATTTGACGAAATTGTGATACATCAGTATATTGACGAATTTGTATTCATCTTATTGTAACGAATAACCGTTTTGCATAAACGTCACCATTTGACGTCAATCTCGTGAATGAGAGTCGCCTCTATATGGCTGAGTGGCAGAGAGAGTATTTGGTATTTTTGGCCAAAGGTCAATAATCGACTTTGCAGTTGTTTCAGCATACCTGAGGCCATACACCGACAGCAGATGGTCATAACATTATGACCATCTGCTTAATAGTGTGTAGGTCCCCCTTTTGCTGACAAAAAAGCTCTAAAACGGTCAAGGCATGGACTCTACTAGATCTCTGAAGGTGTGCTGTGGTATCCACCACCAAGGTTTTAACAGCAGATCCAGTCATTTAAATTGCAAGGTGGGGCGTTCATGAATCGGTATGCGATGTATTTCCAGCACATCCCACAGATTCTCGATTGGATTGAGATCTGGGGAATTTGGAGGCCAAGTTAACACCTTGAACTAGTTGTCTTCCTCAAACCATTCCTGAACCAGTTATGCTTTGTGGCAGGGTACTTATCCTGCTGAAAGAGGCCAATGCCATCAGGGAATACCATTTACATGAAAGGGTGTACATTGTCTGCAACAATGCTTAGGTAGGTGGTATGAGTCAAAGTAACATCCACATGAACCGTGGCAGGGCCCAATGTTTCCTAGCAAAAAATTGCCAAAAGCATCACACTGCCTCCTCCGGCTTGCCTTCTTCCCATAGTGCATCCTGGTGCCATGTATTCTCCGGGTAAGCAATGCACACGCATCCGATCATCCACGTGATGTCATAGACTACGTGATTCATCAGACCAGGCCACTTTCTTCCATTGCTCTGTGGTCAAGTTACGATGCTCACGTGCCCATTGTAGGTAGTTTCGGCAGTGTACAGCATGGGAACTCTGACTGGTCTGTGGCTACGCAGCCCCATACACAACAAGCTGAGATGCACTGTGTTCTGACACCTTTCTATCAGAGCCAGCAACTATTTCAGCAATTTGAGCTACAGTAGCTTGGACAGTCTGTTGGATCAGACCACATACGCAAGCCTTTGCTCCATGTCCATCAATCAGCCTTGGCCACCCATGAACCTGTTGCTGGTTCACCACTTTTGATAGGTACTGACCACTGCAGACTGGGAATACCCTACAAGAGCTGCAGTCGTCTAGCCATCACAATGTGGCCCCTTCGCTCAGATACTCTTGGATTTTCCAGCTTCTAACACATCACCTTTGAGCACAAAATCTTCACTTGCTGCCTAATATTTCCCACTCACTGACAGGTGCCATGATATAATTATCAGTTATTCACTTCAGCTCAGTGGTCATAATGTTATGGATGATCAGTGTATGTTTGAGAGTTGTTGAACCAGTTTGTGTTAGAACCTGGATCACACTTTTTTGTAGTGTCTCAAACCAAGGACGGACAATAGCCTGTTAAACTGTAGAAGTGTGAGTTCCATGTCAGTTCTCTCTTGTTTCTGGGATAAGTTCTGTCCAGTACAAGAAATAAAATTGATTTTAGTTGTTACTGACCGGCTTCAATCGACTACAGTTAGGTGATACTTTGTATGGGAGATTTCTTATGAGATGCATTAGGGAATTCTACATGGTGGATGTGTTATACAGTATTTTTTTATAGACCTTGTAACACGAACACCAAGGCAAGGGGCAACTTTGTGACAATTAAAGGTATGGCAAGTTATTCTGGCTTCTTGATGTTGAACTTGATCCAAACAAAAACACCTCTCTCCAAAGTCATAGGGTGCGGCCTCAGGAACTCCGTAATGAGTGCCTCGGGTCTTGTTCTTGAGTGAGGGGACAATTGAGCGGGAGATTGGCCAGTGAATCAGAGCAGCTGGGGCGGTATTGCATTCACTTTACCACATTGTTGTGACAAAAAGAGAGCCGGAAGGCAAAGCCTAGGAATGTCTTGGGATCCCTTAGTCAGAGCTAGTTAATGTGGCTAAGGAAAGGAAAGTTTGGGGTGCCCTGCTTGAGCTTCTGCCCCCGCGACCCGACCACGGATAAGCGGTTGACAATGGATGGATGGAGGAAGTTTAACAGTCAAATCTGTCATTGAGTAAAGTTGTTGTTCGTCGTGCATATCAATCAAAATACCTCTAAACAAGTAGGCAGATCTTGACGCAATTAGCCAGCACTGTGTAACAGACTTAACGTAATGGCCAGATTACTACGCTTCCATATTAATCAATGGATCTGGCTACGCTGGCCGTGAGAGCAGCGCGTAAGTGGAGCGTATACGCTGCGGAGAAGCGCAAAAATAGAACTTAGTCTTCTATTTAGATTTTTTACGCGAGATGTAGGCTGCACTTTACATAGAACATAGGTCATCAAATTGCTGTATTTTAAAATAAATGCCTGTCTCTCCCCACCTCTTTATTTGTCCCCCTGAACATCTGATACAAAGTTTCCTCCCTGCATTGATTTTGCCACTAGGCTACAAAGTAATTGTCAACCGGGCGTCTACCAGCTGGCAGTTGCTAAGTAACTTCATCTGTTAACTGCCTACATGTAGTCTGTGTATATAAACGTACCCATATTACACAAACATCTGTTGACGATGTTGTTTTGGCTGTGTCTGAATTCTATAGTTAGCTATCCCAGAACATTTTTGAATTGTACGACCTACGTGCGCAGCAGGTGTAGCCTACATTACGTTGAACGTACACTCCACCTACGCTAGGCGGCCAATGTAGCCTGGCCGTTAACGTAGGAAAATGCTGGCTCTGCAGGACTAATTTTACTGTGGAAAGCTAGCAAACATCAGCTGTACTGTACCTGTATTATGTTCCACAGATGACTGCGGGGGCAGGCAGTCCAATCTAAACAACTAAAAATGTTATATAAACATGGGCATGCAATTCCAGCGCATTAGCTCCTGGTTGTAAATAAATAATCTATATATATAATATAATATATAATATACAATCGAGACATGTTAAAATGCATTTACCTGAAATCATAATATTATAAAGTTATATTTCGGTATAGGCTATGTGTAGCCTATGATTTAAAATAATTACATTTTAGCACGTCTCGATTGTATATTGAATATTTATTTACAACCAGAAGCGAATACTTGTTCTGGAATTGCATGCCGATATAGCTAAAAATAAACCGGTGGCAACTCTGTAGTCTTGCCGTAACAGTCAATGGCCGAAGTCTTCATCCTAAAACACCAAGGGCTTTCTAACGCTTCGAAAATTGACGAGAATTGACCAAGCTCCAAGTTTTGACGAGTTGGAATGAGAACCCCCCCCCCCCACCCCCAAACCTTAAAAAATGCTTTCATAACCTCCCATTTGGACTATTGCAATGGAGTTTTGTATGGGGTCCCTACCAAAGCCCTGTCCAAAACTTCACTGCCAGAGTCCTCTCACATCAAGACCTGGCATCACATCACCCCAACCCTTATCCACCTTCACTTGCCTTTAAATAAATATACTTCCATGCCCTCTCAACACAGTACCTCCTTGACCTCCTCTAACCCTATATCCCACCCCGGAGCCTCCGGTCCTCAGAGGTTGGCCTACTCTCCCTTCCCCACACCAGACTCTGTACCTTCAGATATCCTCAAATAAATTGTGCATAATAAATGCCTCCATGTAACAGCAAAACTAAAGTGAAACAAACTGAAAGTAGAATATATGGCCAAAAACATGTTTTACTGGTTGAGGTACTCCAAATACAGGTTTAAGACATTATATCATCCTCTGAAAAAGCGTTCTATTTATTGAGCCAAAACACGTACGAAAAGACACCAAATATGTTGGATAGGTGTACATATACCCTTCAATATTGACACAATTTTACCCAGACCATGCTAAGATGTCAAACCCCCCATTTTGACATTGGAAAATGTTCCCATTAACCTATGAATGTATATATTTATTATATGATGTATTAGGACCAATAAAAATATGAACCATTACTATTGCAAATTGTCCTGGGTAAGGCCCTTTTTTGGGTTATATTGAATAGTAAAATCTACAATTTCCTCACTATACTGGACCTCCCCAGCATGTGCATTAACAACAATACAATATGATTTCTATTTAACACTACACACCAGCTCTATCTCACTGTCGTCAATCCCGTTTAGGTCCAGCTCACCGTTTTCTGTTGCACCACCTGGTATGGAAGCACAAAACACAATGGACCTAGTCAGAAAATGCTGTGATGCTGATTATTTGCATTACATTCAATAAAAAAAAAATATAATACTGAGACCTGTATGCGCCAGCCTTGCAAGACCATCCATCTACGTGTGACGTAGGCGAGGTGAGAGAGAATATAACTGCGGTTTTACTCTAACATAGCTCTCTAGTAATCTGACAGCTATTAATTAGTATCAAAAAAGATATTAATTAATATTAATATATTTAGATTTTTTTATTTTTCGCTTTAATAAGTCCGACACATATAGGTTAAAATGCTGTAATTTATTTCATTGGTATTGTAAAAGATAAAAAGTTATTTATAAAAATGCAAATAAAAAAATGTTTATTAAAAAACTTTTTTTTTCTTTTTTCGAGTTAATAGTGTCAACTCACATTATTTTATGTGAAATAGTGCGGCGGGTAAAATGGTGTAATTTATTTTATTGGTATCCTAAAACATAAAAAGCTATTTATGATCGTGGTCTGTCGTGGTCTTTGACATGCCAAAAGGGATGGGAGGGCCCCCCGGAGGTGGGAGGTGCGAATGCAGCTGTCTGCTTGGGTATATGGCCGGGGTTAAATGCGAGGGTTATTTATTTTTATTGGTAGCCTAAAAGATCAAAACCCATTCAGGATTCAGGGGTGTCTGTTGTTCTTTGAAGCAACATATCCATGTCTCACAGATGGGTGTGCCATAACAGATATGGAGCAGGATAAACAGTGGGACCATGTGACATTCTGTTGTTTTAGCAATAGAAGCTAGACCGGCCGGCAACCAAACAATGCCAGATTTTAATGACATGAAAATACCACACATAACGCTAAACTGTGTGGATTACATAGATATGTGTAATCGTGTGTCAAGATGGCTCAATTTCCTCCACAATCCATCAACATACGCAGAATGAATCACTGCTGAAAAACTTAACCCCGGGAGCTCAAGCGCAACCACATACATGGTGGACAGTTGTTCATGTAAAAACACCTTTGTAGTGATCCAGCAGCCTAACCACGCCCCATTGATGATCCATATTTATGGAGTACACACACACACACACACCACCCCTTCCCATGTTCCTGACACCGGCCAAAACTAAGAACAGATAAGTAAAGGACTGTATCACCCAGCAGGGGTCCTCACCATGGTTAGCACATAAACCATGCCCCCACGCCATTGAAATGACTGGAGCCTGATGAAAACCAGGTCTGGCTGTTGTCTTAGCCCCACAGGAGACACAGTTTGGAGAAAACAA